>WBMZ01010952.1:34120-149838 GCA_013400975.1 Atrichornis clamosus | reverse complement strand
CTGTTCCCCGCGCGGCGCAGCGCAGCCCGGCGGTGCGGAGCTCCCCGCGGCGCGGCGGAGGAGGGGGCGTTGCGCAGAGCCGCGCCGCTGCCCACGGCGCCCTGCGTACGCGGAAGAAAATGTGACTGCCCGCCCCCGGGGGGCTACCGGGTCTGTGGGGCCACGCGTGAGCCCCCACGGAGCATCCCGCGGGAGTCGGACTAAACGTCCGGTCTTGGGGCCGTGACCGTAGCGAGATGTCCGTCATGTGTTTCCGAGCAATCCTCTTTTGTGACTGAATTTCTTAACATGAAACATTGTGAGCTTACAAACCTGGGAATAAAATAAAACAATCTTCTTTTGTGGCTTCGTGTTGGAGACAGCATGTCATTAGTTGCATTATATTGCAAAGGGCAAAAACATCTTGCCTCTGTGTATTGAATATATCAGTGAGGAAAGATGTCTTTTTTTCATGTAGGAAAGTTTAATGCTGCAGTCTGCTTTGGGGGAAAAGTTTCCACTGAAAAGCATTTGACCTTTGTCTGTAGGACTGGACCTTCCTGATGCAAATACACAGGTGAAAATCAAGATTACACAAAAGACATAGCATATATGGGAAAGCCTGTAACATGTACTTCCTCCTCCTTCCTATGGAAAGCACAGCTCTGGTACTGCAGTGGGCTCCTTTCCCAAGATGACAGAGCCAGAGCACACAAGCTGAATTATTGCAAAGGCACTGAGGTCACTGATCCATACAGAGAGTATTTATGGGGAATACACCAGCATGAAGTATAGTGTGGGTTCTCAGACAAATAATGATCCTCACAGAAACATTGCAGTGATACTGTGTTCTCCAGGCCATCACCAGGTGAAAACAGATAATCTTGGCAGCAGGAGGGAGCCCTCTGCAATGAGCAAGTTCTGAGTGCGTCTAAGCAGTGAGCAGTGGCACAAATTTGTTCTTCTGGAGGCTAAAGAGAATTTTTTGGGTTTTACTAGATTTTGTATGGGTTCGCATCTCCTCATCAGATCCCTACTTTGTGCCAGGTAAGGGTCAAGTTTTGGTTATTTCTTCATAGCTGCTGGATCTCAAAATGTCTCCGGATGTGAGTGGCTGTAAAGACAGAGTGAAACCCCAGTCCTTCCTGAGCTGGGACCAGACTTTCAGTGGCTTAGCTTAAGGAGAAACTTTTGGAAGGACCAGTCTAATAATGCCCAGTCATTGTGCCCCAGCTCTATCCCATCCGAATTTCATTATGTGGTTTGAGATGTCTCACAAGAGAGAAAGATATGCCATCTATCTGAGGACTGAATCACTCTCTAGAAATGCTTATTTCCCTTTGTCTGATAAAATGACTTTAAATTACCCCCCTTATGTAGATATGATTCATCTGGGTTGATACCTTTTTCTTAGAGCAGTTATTGCTCCAGAAATAGTTTCTACACTTTTTATTATTATTATTTTCTATTATTCTGAAATCTTCATTTCTTTTTGCTCTTGCTATCTTCCTTTACATTACTTCTACACGCCTCAGCAGAGAGCCTTTCAGAATAGCTGTTTCCATCACCCCTATGGAACAAACTGCCAGACTTTTCCTGCCATCATTTTCCATTTCTGATGCTACTGCTCTGCCTTTCCTATTGCAACTAAGCTAATAAAAGAGTAGGTCACGTGACAAGTGCCTTAAATTCATTCGGTGTAAGGCGAGCTGCAGGTATCCAGTGTCTGGCAAAATCAAGTCCATAATATATCCTGTCTCTGACCTTGTAGGGGTTTGATGCTGGCTGGACACCAGACACCCACTAAAGCTGCTTCNCCAGTGTCTGGCAAAATCAAGTCCATAATATATCCTGTCTCTGACCTTGTAGGGGTTTGATGCTGGCTGGACACCAGACACCCACTAAAGCTGCTTCTCCCTCCCCTCCACAGCTGGACAGGGAAGAGAAAATATAACAAAGGGTTCATGAGTTGAGATAAGGGCCAGGAGAGATTACTCATCAAATAGTGTCACAGGTAAAACAGGCTCAAATTAGAGATATTGATTGAATTTATTACTGACAAAATCAGAGCAGGATAATGAGAAGTAAAAAAAGACCTTAAAAATACCTTCCTCCCTCCCTCCCTCCTTCCCAGCTCTACCTCCTCTCCCCCAGTGATGCAGGGAGACAAGGGAATGGGGGTTACAGTCAACTCATCACATGGTTTTTCTGGCACTGCTCAGGGAGAAGAGTCCTTCTTTGCCCCAGTATGGGGTCCCTCCCGTGGGATATAGTTCTCCACAAATTTCTCCAATGTGAGTTCATCCCATGGACAGTAGTCCTCCACAAACTGCTGCAATGTGGGTCACCCTTCCTCGGGGTGCAGTCCTTCAGGAAAAGCCTGCTCCAATGTGGGTTTCCCACAGGGTCGCAAGTCCTACCCGTGGCTCCTCTTTCCATGAGTCTGCAGGTCTCTGTCAGGAGCCTCCTCCAGCACAGGCCTCCCATGGGTTCACAGCCTCCTCTCAGACACCCACCTGCTCCGGCGTGGGTCTCCTCCAGGGGCTGCAGGACGATCTCTGCATCCCCGTGGTCCTCCATGGGCTGCAGGGGCACAGCTGCTTCCCCATGGGCTGCAGGGGAACCTCAGCTGCAGTGCCTGGAGCACCTCCTCCCCCTCCTTCTCCACTGACCTTGGTGTCTGCAGAGCTGTTCCTCCCACATGTTCTCACCCTGCTCTTCTCTGGCTGCAATTAAATCTGTGCAGTAACTTTGTTTTTCTCTTCTTAAATCTGTTATCCCAGGGGCACTGCCACCATTTCTGATGGGCCCAGCGTTGGACAGTGGTGGGTCCATCTTGGCGCTGGCACTGGCTCTGCCAGACACAAAGAAAGCTTCTGGCAGCTTCTCACAGAAGCCATCCCTGTAGCCCTCCCGTTACCAAAACCTGGCCATGCAAACCCAATACAGACCTCTAGTAACATGATCCTTAATCTGCTTTATTTTTCTTTTGCAAATGGAAAAATAACACATATGTTAGATTTTCTCCTTTATTCCAGTGCATAGATGCACCGAACAGAGAAAAGAAGTGAGCTGGCCAAAATTAAAACGTTAAAAATTTTGACAGAAAAGGCTATTTCTAAAGATTATTAGCTTAAAAAAAAAAAAAAGAAAAAGAAAGAAAATACATGAAATTTATCTGAAAACTTTCATTATTGTTCCATTTTTTGGTTTTCCCCATTTTTGACTATATTTAAGCCATTCTTTTTACCCTTCTTAAAATTAAAAAAGTACAGAGAAACATGCGGAAAATTATAGAGGAAGAGGATAAATAAATCTAGAAGCCAAATAAATTAAATTAATCAAAAACATTACATTTCTACACACTTCCTTTTTAAAGCAAGATTCAGTCTCCATAAAAATGGATTTAATAATTTAACAATTTTTAAATGGTACTTTGCCACTTTAAAATGAGATTCACCAAATGTGAACAACATTTCAAGAAAATCATTTTGGCAATGAATTGTTGAAAGATAGATCAAAACCTCGTGAAGGGCAGTGTGGAGGTGGAAGGAGGTGTTTTACACAGCTCTTTCCTGAACTGAGTATATTTAGGAGGTGGACACTAAGAAAAGCACACGTAGCAAGGCAGCCTGAAGGCAGAGTAGGTGAAAAAACAGAATATTGGTCGTGTCATATCTGAGCCACCAGATGGGTTGTCTTATGACAATAATAACATTTTTTTCCAATATTTTGAGGTCTTGCATGTAAACAGACAAAAGATTTGGTTTAAATATAAGTAACTTGGTACGAGTGATAAAAAACTCTGTCATCAATAAGCAGATTTATCAAACCAATTAAATAGTATAATGAAGAAATATGTGTTTTCCAATATGTTACCCCACCTAAGTCATGAGGGGGAAAATGGAGACACTAATGCAGTTAGATGCAACATACTGATGGCACTGTGTAATTTATTTATTGTGCACATGCACTTTCCCCTGTATAAAACAGTAGGGGTGTCTGACTAAATCCATTATGTAAATCTCGGCATCTTTTCACTTGCATTTAGAAACTATCATTTTTCTTTGAGGCGTTTATAGTCACTTTTGCCTGAGCTTGATACAATTAAAATCCAAGTGCCCTGTGATTCTACAAGCACTGCAATTAGACACCTGATTTGAAATAAAAATAAAACACAAATAAGGCACAAAGGTGTCTGTGTAAGTGTTTGATATCAGAGATCTTAATTCACACTCAGAATTAAATGATTTAAAATCAGCAATAGACCAGTGTATTAAAGAACAAAAATAGAATACAGAAATAAAACTAAACAAGAAAACCCCTGATGCTGGATAAGATAATGACTGTACTAAGACCAGTGTAAGTATCTCACTTTCTCTGAAGTGGTTTAAGACCCTAGACAGCTCTTGCTGTTGTCTTTGTCTTAGAGTTACATTGTCCTGCTCTGGGCATTCCTTCAGGACAGTTGTGCATAGAAGATCAAATTTCCAACACAGTTTGTCTTACATAGCTGTGATAAAGATAAACAGCTGAGAAATATGTTTGATAGTACATATAACTGGGAATATAAATGCTCACATTCATTCCTCTTCAGCAGCATTTTTGTCGGTATATAGAGCTGAGTGTATCCTTGAAGCTTTTGAAAAGTACAAAATACACCTTTATCAAAAGCACCTAAATGACACCTAAATAAAAGCCAGCTAAATTCAAAGTCCAGGGCCCATTTTAAGAATCCATTTAGAAATTTCATTCAAACATTTGAGAGCATAAGAACTACAGGTGGTCAGAACACGCACCTTTGTTAGTTCCTAGTGTGCCTATAGAGTGGCTTAATGTGAAAGCCTAAGGAACAGTATTAGCTAGTGTTAGACTCCTTGACTCTTGAAATACTTTCTTCAACCTGGGTCAATCTTTGAAGTCTGTTGTGACTTAGCAAGTTCCCATATGTCAGCTGAGACTTAGAAACTGATCATAGAATCATGGAATGCTTTGGGTCAGAAGGGATCTTAAAGATCATCCAGTTTCAACTCCCCTGCCATGGGCAGGGATGCCACCACGAGACCAGGTTGCTCAAAGCCCCATCCAACCTGGCCTTGAACACTTCCAGGGATGGGCATCCACAACTTCTCTGAGCAACCTGTTTCAGTGTCTCACCAACATCACAGGAGAGAAGGTCTTCCTAATATTTAATCTAAATCTACCTCTTTCAGTGTAAAGCTATTGCCCCTTGTTCTATCACTTGTAAAAAAGTGATCCTTAACCCCTGTAAAAAGTCCCTCTCCAGCTCTTGTAGGCCCCCTTTAGGTACTGGAAGGCTGCTATAAGGTCTCCCCAGAACTTTAATGATCTCATGCATGATCTTGTCTCAATGCAAATGACTAATAAAACTTCTCAGTTTAAATCTCAGAGGAAGCCATATCAGGTTGAGGATTAGCCCCAGATCTCCTTCTGTAACTAGGTGAGTTACAGGAATGCAGTCATGTGTCTGAGCATGATGGGGATCTTTACTTAAGCATATTTGTAGAAAATGTCAGGATGCTTGACCTAGAAGTCCCATTATATTTGAAACAAAGGAAGTTCCAGAACTGAGCTCTGTTGGAAATCTATCTGTAACTTCAGATGCCACCTGGAGGAAGAATTTACTTCTGAGAGCAATCTAAGCATCTGTCTTTTATTCATCATCATAGTTCTCTAGCAATGTAAGGATAAATAGCTTTACAGGAGACAAGGCATAGCATCAGACCCTAATCAGAGAAATATTTCAGTGTGACAAGCCTACTCACAGAATCATAAAAGAAAAAGAAACTGGAAGGTATTTTAAGAGATTGCCTAGTTTATCTATCCCCCATCCTGATAGATGTCTGTCTGAATGGTATTTAAAATCTCCAGCAGCAGATACTCCACAGCTTTTCTAGACAGTCTGTCCCAGAGCTTCACTATCCATTCCATATATTTTCCCAATGTCAGGCCTATCTATCACTTGCTACAATTTAGCCCTTTCTTAAATTTTTTTAAAATTTTATCTACTGTAGACTGACAGAATAATTTATTTCTTTATTTGGAGACTTGTATAAAAGTCCAAGGTAAAATCCTTCTTCTCCTTTTTTTTAGCTGCACAGCCTCTAAACTGGCATGTAAAACACTGCAGATGTACAGTGTGAAGGGATAGGTGTCACCAGGGCACTAGCATCGTGGGGGCAGCACTTTGATGAGCTTTCCTTTTCCATCTACATGAGGTCTTTATATGTGATTCTTACTGTTGGGACAGATGGTCTTCCAGAGGTGAAGTTAGAGGTAGAAATAATTAATCTGTGATTTAGAAAAGCCAGCATCTCAAACTCAGATGATAGACAAAAGTAAAAGGTATTCATCTGGTATTACTGTCAAAACAAATATCTTAACAGCTATATTAATTTGGAAAAAAAAAAAAAAAAACAAACCAAACTTAGGCAGCTGTAGGACTCTATCAAGCAAGTTCAAATATTAATTTAGTCTTAGTAAAAAAGGTATCTGGAAATGTAATGAACTTCATTGTTATATTAATACCACGTTAATGGGGAGCAAAGCAGTTCGATGAATTTCACTGCTATAGAAATTTGCATAACAGAGATATGTATGAATTAATGATTTCATAACTGAGCCAATAGTTTCAGTAAGCTTAGTCAAATGATGAGTTAGGACACTAAACATTCCATAGTTTTGGTACATAATTAATACAGAATGCTGAAGAATGCTATGTTTTGAATAAATGTTCATTTTATTAAAAATGTATGAATGCAGTCATGGAAAAAAACTATTCATTAAATCATTTTTAATACAGATATGAGAACGACACATAAGTCTGAAAAGCTCTCAATGATGAGCTGTGCCTTGGATTTCTTGAAGTCAATATTCAGACTTGCATGCCAAAGTAGAAAGTGATCAGTTTTGTCCTTGAACACATGCAGCACGTGCATCAGATGGATAAAAACCACATTTGTATGTGATGTAGAATGAAGAATCCCAGTTCTTTCATGGTACTGGCATTACCTATGCCAGAATAACTGCAAACTTCATGGCATTGGAGAAACCAGGTAACATTTGGTTTGGCTGCACAACATACATGTGCTATTTTCTTCAAATCCTGGTGGGAGAGATGCTGTAGGATGGATTCGGTGCTATGAAAGTACTTAGAAAACTCCTTTGCCATATCTGGGGACATGTTTTCCTCTTTTTAAGTGTGGTTATGGTAAACCTCAATATCTCCAGCTTTAAAATCTTTTAGATCCAGCTTTTAGAGTAAGTTTCAGTTTTCATCTGACTGGAAAGACTGTATTGCTTTGTTTCATAAAAAATGGTCTTCTGTTGCTGAAAATCCAGCCTTTGAAAAGTTGTCAGTGGCTTATTACTCTCCCTGACTTATCTTTCTGTCTTTCTGCTATTTATCTTGTTTAGAGCTCATTTTCTACCAAGCAAGTAAGCATTTCCTATTATATCCTGTCTTCAAGCTCTCATTTCCTGATTTCTTTATAATATTTTTTAGTGCCTACTTTGTCCAGATGGTCAGGTACCTCTATACTTCCTCACTGGAAGTCTGTTTTACTTGCTGTGTGACATGGATACCTGCTGGCACACACAACATCACACAATTTATCTCTAGAGGTGGTACTTTGTACCACATCATATTTCTTGGTGAGACACATGGGAATTTTTTTCACTTTAACATTGCATCTCCTGAAGGATACTTTTCCCATGTTATGTAGTATCATAAACAGTTTCATAGGTAGTTTTTGGTACAGTATTATTATTCGTGTTCTCTGGGCAGGCTTAATTCAAGTCATACCTGCTGCAATAATGATATATGTGACTCTGCCAGCCGCAAGCTGGGTGCAATGTCTGATATTAATCCTACAACATCACCACACCATTTCTGGCAGTGTTTGATCCCCACATCTAGACACGATAACAAATCTGTCATCGTTGACCTGGTTACAGCCACTGATCAGATTACTTGGTACAACCTGCAGGTGAGCTCTTCATGAACATTCATGTCACCCTTCACACACAGCAGCCTTAAACCACCTCCTCTCTGTAGAAGTTGATTATTTCCATCTACTATAACAATATAGTATGGATAGAAACATCTACTATGATTTTAAAGTTCATCATTTATACCCTTTTGAATGACTGAGTTTGTGAATTTGGCTTGATTCTGTCAGTTACTTTGAAATATCAGAAACTGCTTGAAAGCAAAGCAATTGAATAAAGCTGAAGTCAGCCTGTTCTCCTGTGGCAGCATTTTCAGCTTGTTCAGCAAAATGCTCTTGCACTCCATCACAGCACAAATACTTCAGTCACAAGATAATGTAACTACTATGGACCCTCTTTAGTGATATAGTTGCATTAGGATTTTCCAGTTTTCTCCTCTCTTTGAAAACTTGGCACATCATCCAGATAGTTTGTGATTTCCTATTTTGTTTTTGGAAAATGTCATGAAGCATGAAGAAGCTTGCTGCCTTTTGAATTTGTCTCTAGCCTTTTTTTTCAGTTAAAGAATTCAGGCTGTTTGAGAGCTTCATCTATTTACTAAGTCAAAAACAGATTGCACCCAAAAGCTATCAAGTAGCAAAATTGCCCTCTGCTGTAACTCGTTTCAAAATAAATGGAGCCATTGAAAGTCATTAAACCAGAATGGGCAGAAAGGTGGCCTTATTTCCTAAACTTACAGACATGGAGAGCTTGTTGTCACGGCATTTTACAGACAGTAATGGTAGTAGGCAACAGAAGTTCAGTTTTCTTTGAAAGCAGTGATGGAAACAGTTCAATGCTAACAAATGTAGGCACATTAGGTTTTGGAAATGAAGTTCATTCTGCTATTGCTGCAGGTGATTTGATTTTAGTACCTTAAAATATCACTTAGGACTCAAATCAACTGACAAAACACAAGCACTTAGAGTCTTTTGAGATGCCTTCAGTAATGGCACCTGGTCTTCCGCCCAGCACTATGCAGATGCCATCTCTATCTCAGGGAATCTCACTTGCTGCTGGACACCTGTCTTTTGAAAAGCAAATTAAGCCTTATTAAATAGCAACAATGTAGGATTACATGTTTACTTTCAGTCCATCTTGACCATTTAGCTATCTTTTTGCTGTCGGAGTGTTTGTGAAGCTATGGAATGGTAAGAGATGAAAAGGACACCTACACCTGATCTGTAACTTAGAGAGACAAGCAACTACTTTTAGTTTTGCCTAAGTCTTAGGTCCCTTTATCAGTGAGAAATTCAAAGAAAGAAAAGTGCAAAGTAAGATGGCTGTTGAACACTTTTCATACACTCCTGAGATCTTTCCTGGCACTGTTTGTTTCACACCAGAGGCTAAACAACCACGGAAGAATCAGAGGTTGCATATATCACCTTTCTTCTCTGCGTTGACTTTGCACTGAAGACAGGAGCAAAGAAGAGCTGAGGCACTGAGGCACACAGACATGTTTGCAGCAACAAAGAGGACCCTTTTTGTTGAGCTTAGACAACCCAAGGAGAGACCCCAATATCTTCTACAGATGTTCTTGGTGACTGAGAGCCCACTGGGCAGAAGAGATGTGCTTTCAAACAGCTGAGATTCACCAGTTGGAAGTGTAGGAAAATAAATGGAATCAAGAGGTAACACCGCGGTGTGGCCAGGGCTCAGCAGGGTTTGCTCTCACCAAGCCTTTTTGCACTAGCAATACTGGAGGTGAGGTACCTTTCTATCTTCTCTTCCAGTCTCTCCAAGTTTACCAAAGAGCCTAGACAGGACCTGAACACTAACCCAGTAGGTTCTGTAAATAAATATAAAATATGATCTGCATTTTACCAGTCTCTTGTATAGAGACTGCACTCAAGCCCTTTTCCACCTCTTTTGAAGTTCTTTTGAACACAGGTGTTCTTTTCTGACCATTAGCTCTCAGCATGTTTCAGTGGATTATCTTAGTGAGGTGATAGCAGCAAATCTGGAATTAATTTACTTGTCTTCACACATCAGTGCAACGAAAATACCATCCAGACATGAAGTCTCAGTCCACAAAGTCAGAGGGACTTCATATTACCCTTGAGAAGTAAGGGAATTCACTCAGTTCTCAAACTTCTCTAGGAATACTTTTTGCAACACAGGTAGTTCACTAACACAGCAGTCCCCCTTGCCTTAAAAAAACATGGTTCTATAAAGCATACTGTTCATGAAAAGGTTAACTGCCTTACTGTTGATAGTGAAATAAAAAGAATTAATTATATACCACAGTGCTGACTAAGAAACCTACTGCCAAGGAATTGGCAAAATTCAGAGAAAGGTAGAACCTGAACCATCAGATGAAATAAATGTCTTCCCAAAGTCTGCAAATTTTGTCGTAAGTTCATAGAAAATGCAGCTGAATGTATAGAAAATGCTAATGATGAAGCAGCAGGGGTACTTCTACACGTTCTTTACCTTTCAAGAGAATGAGCATTGTATCTTATAAAAAGGCACTTTGCTTATTGGACAAAAGGCATTTGATATTCTAGCACCATAGAAGTGTTATGTAAATCTTTGAACATCTCAAGTCAGAATGCCATCAGGTTTTAAACTCTCAGAAGCACATGAAATGAGTCCAGGATATGCCAATGCCTCTTGTAAGAGAACTTTGCAAAATTAATTCTGAAGGGACACTTGGCATAAGCAGCTCCTCTGACTTCCATCATACAGTTTCAGAGCCTGTGGCATAGAGGTAAATTCCAGTTTAGCACAAAAACATTCAGCTTCTTAACTGCCACAAATGTTAATGAGAATCTTTTGGCTAAACCTCTTCCCACAAATTGGAAAGTTTACATTTAAAGGTCAGAGGGTTTCCACGGCATTTGAAGACAATGAAACATTTTCCCAGGGCACTATTTATTCTGCCACAGAAAATCAAGTTGTTGAGACACAAAAATCCTCCCAGTTACATTTATTATGGTTTATAAAGATGAGAAAACTACACTGGCTGTTAAAATAGCAAGCATCCAGCCAGACTCTCCTGCACTTTACTCCAGAAACAACCACAAAAGCAAAATGAGACTGTATCAAAAATGAGTGATTCAGAAGGCTTGCAAGTTTGGGTGAGCTACACATGTGGTTTTGAACATGTTTCTACCTGCCAAGTTTGTTTTTACCATGAAGCAATGGCAAAACCAACAAAAAAAGTCAAGAACCTCAGGCACACTCTAATGCTGTTACATACATATAAGCAAAACAAAAAAAAAAAGATAATGTGGGCACCCGCTAAGTGAATTTGAGATTTTTGGGTGGGGTTTTATGAAAAATATTGTTTTATCCTCCAAAAGAGTCTGAGGTAGAGTGTTACAGAGAAAAGGGTGACAAACAAGACTCTCTGCTCTCAGGAGCTGGATGTGTCCTATAATTTGAAACTCTATGGCCATTTATCTAATTCTGAAGGATTTTTGACAATGGACTTCAGAAGAGTTGTGAGAGGCATGTAGTAGTTTCCTTTTCAGAGAAACAATTATTTTATGACAAGTAGCTCCCATTTGGTGTCATTCAATTCACAGCAACCCTCCTAAGATGCATTGGCTGGTCCAAAAGGATTGGAATAAGAAATGCAATAGCATATTTTCTATGACTTTTTCACAACATCATCCCATGGAATCTGTTCAGGCACAGATTTAATGCTATTTTCTTCAGATAGCTGCAGCAGCAAATTTATTCTGTCTTCCACAACTTTATGAAAAAAAGTTACAAAAATATAATTCTCCTAAATGTGCCCTACCAACACCTGTATTGCATGGCTGCATGCTGTATTAAAAATGCTAACATTTCCTGAAGAAGCAAGAAAGAAAAGCACATAATTGGATTTTTTTTCTGCTTGTCAGGAGCATACCACTCAACACCAGGCACCGAATGGAAGAGGTACCACTGTTTAGTAAGTCATGGCAATTGAACAGCTGACCTAAAAGGCCATTTGACTGTGAACAATAGGTATCTGTTAACGGTTTATCACTGCTCCTGATTATATTACCTAAGCCTTGCTTAGAAAAAGTCACAAGTGCTTAAGAGGAGCAAGCTCTTCCTTCTGTTATCTAGATTTACATTCATGTAACTGCACTAACCTTAGAAGAATTACCTGTGATTTATTGTACTAAGATACAAGAATCAAGACAAAGATTTCTTCTTTAAGTTAGATATTTGTCCCATCTATTTCATGGGGCTATTTCAAACTAAATGCAAGAAAACCCGGTATGTTCTGTTTGGGCATAAATACAGACTAAAGACAAACCAGTACATGTTCTTGAAAATTAACACAAGGGAAGATGAGCTGCATTAACTGAATGTCTAAGGCAATAAACAGTGGAGTGTGCTGAAAATATGCCTTCATTCGCCAGACAAATCACAAGTGTAAGAAATCTTGCTCCATCCACTATATGCATTCTTATACAGATCCTTTCATTAAAGTTTGAATATTGAAAAAATTTTCCCCAGTAAAAGGCAGAGTCCATTCTCCAACAAACTTGTAGTCATGATGAAGACCTTGAAAGAGCAAGATTTTAAAAATCCTGTTATTTGCATTCTGTAAAATTAGGCAAACTTTATATTTCTTTGTAATAGTTGCAATAGTTTCTACTGTGCCTTTTATTGAAGTGTGTTGATTTTGAAATGTGCTGCTTTCTTGTTTCATATTTTCTTGTTCTTTCCTATATTTTTATCCCATACTTCTTTCTTTTCTGTGTCCCTAACTCTCACCCCATTCATCCCTTTTCTTTTTTGCCAGTTAGACTGCTGGATTGCACAAGAAAAGAAGGAATGAAGGTGAAGGAAAATGAAAAGAATGAGAAAAGGAAAATTGAAAAGCAAAACAAAGATAATGCATGGGTCAACATTATAGCTTAAATTAACATAGGAAAAAAAAGATCTTTTAAGATAAAATGCCTAATGTCCTGAAAAGATTGGTCAGCTGTATTTTCTGAGGTCATTTAACCTCAGTTCCTTTGCTTTGTATGTCACTTCAATAAGTATCACAACTATCAACTCCAAAAGTCGGTAAGTGCTGGGGTGGGAAAACAGGGCAGACCTGTCACTGGCTAGGCTACGGGCCCCATTCCCTTCTTGGCAGCATATCCCTCCCACACCTCACCCACTAGACCATGGAAAAGAACTCCCAGTTTATGACAGTTGTCATTACGGTGATGGCTGTACTGAAGTCACTGGCCACAAGGAAGGGTCCCAGAGCCCCTAAGCATTATCGTGAGTCAGTTGCACCATTTGCATTCAGACTTCACAAAAGCCAACTGCTTCAAACCTCTCCTTTCCAAAGTGGTCAGTTACTTAGTGAGAGCCAGTGCCAAAATTTTTGCATAAATCTGCAATGGAATCTGAGCCACTGCACTCTTGCCTCCCTTGTGCAGTTCCCTGAACAAATGTTATGTAATTAAACTTGACCTTTCAAACCCGTGGAACATCATACTTCACACTATAATTCCTTACCATGTAAGCTCCAGCTACTGATAATGGGTAAGCAGAGATAATATCAACAAATGCAACACAAGGCAGTTTCTTTATTGACATCTACTATTATTTCAGTTGGTTTTTTCTCTATGACATATCTGCATAGACAGCTGACATATCCACATCAGCATTTGTGACAAATGGCAGTGAAGGTAAGTAGCTGTGATAGGAACACTGAATGGAGTGGACAAAGATGCAGAATGTCAGCTTTCCAGTTTTGAAGTGAAGAGTATCTGTTTTAAAATAAAAACCACTCAGAATGACAAAAATTCAAAGGGATATGTTAACTAAATGGTGCAGTTTGATTTAGTTTCTATCAAAGTCAGTGGTTTATCTTCGCATAGTTACCCTTTTTCACAGTGTGCTTATCTATATTTCCCTTGAGCAATACTGCTTGGACTTAATTGGCAATATAACTGAATGATCAGGGTTAGTGATGCCAGCAAACATTTTCTTCAGAAGAACAACATAAAGCACTTGGATCAGTAACAGTAGAAACTACATCATCAGTAAGTGTCAAAAAATCTTCTTTTATTTATTATTATGTAAGAGCACATATATGAACTCTCATGCTTCTAACCAGCTCTACTGAACTTGTATTTTTAATGCAAAACTTCCGAATGTCCCTCGTTGCCTCTTTTTTATGTGCCAGTGGAGTAAGGGGTTTTATATCAATGCTTTAAAAATGCACATCAGGAAGTTGGTTTTATACAAAACTCTCATGGTGGAAACCAGAGTCAGCCTTCAGCCCACTGAAGTCAGTATAAAGAGTCTAACTGATTTCAGTAAACACTCTATTGTATCCTGAACACACATATCTCTCCAGCGTAGCTATGAAAACCACTTGGAAATCAATTAAACCTATCAAGACTTAAGGAGCTAACAGGCCACTTTCCCACAATTTCCATTTTCAGTTTATACAGTAGTGGGAGGTCATGGGATAGACTTGACACTTGGCATTTTCTTTTCCTTCTCCTCATCTTTGCAGAATTATGCCCGACACCCTCAGGCTGTTGCTGAGGTGTCTGCAGAGGGCAAAGCAGAAGAAAAGCACACAGGAAAAATGAAAGGTGATTCCGGCAGACAACAGACTCCTGTTAGTCTGTCAAAAGAATTTGTGCTTTAAGTATTTTTGCCACCATTCTTGTCAGCTTCAGGTTGGCATCTTGGGAGTTTACAGAAGTCCTTGTCAGAATAATATAAGCAGAATTATAGAAAGAGAAATGAAGGAGACAACGCAAAAGGAGAGACTTAAGTTTAATTGTGAAACTGCACTTTTCCATTTCAATGTTTTTTCTGCTAGCTGGTCTCAAGCTGACACTTGACTCTTGTAGGTGTCCTTTAGCACAGCTAGATTACAGAAGTAGAGGGAAAACTGAGGGAGGAGAATATCTTGGGCATGATGAGGAGTTAGGGTCTTCCTCTGTGCAGAGATATTAATTCTCCTTGGAAAATTCTCCCCAGAAGGATACAGGCTACTTAGTAGTTCCTTTTTTTTTTTTTTTAAGTACTTCTAGACTTTTAGATTATCTATCTGGTTCATGTCCTATAATGTGCTTGAAATCTTTCTCTTTTAGTACTGGTGCGGGTAATTACTTTACAGGTCCCAGTAGGCAAACTGTGTAGGTTATCCCAAGACCAGAACATTTGGAAGGGAACAACTGCAACAGTCTTCATTTGTGTAGGATTCTTGGGATTTTCTAAGCACACACTATTTTAAAAGCAGTGCATCTTTCAAGAGCAAGATGCTGACACAATCCATAATCAAGATTCTTAACTCTGTTCTCAGGGTAAATGGGAGAAAATAAGCTCTCATGTAATCAGAGAAGGATGAATGCATAGTATAGAATTGGTTGCAGCAATGCTTTCCCATGTTATTTCAAAGTTTTTGTCTCCATCTAGTCAATGAAGCCTTAAATTGGATTTACTTCAATCTTTTGCAGGCAATATTTGGAACACATTCTATGATTTTGATCAATCTAGGACATGTTTATCCATTATGAGGATACATAACATAATATGTAACATTTTACATGCTCAAAGTGACTCAAGGAGACCATTCTAGTCTGCAGTGCAGCACAAGAACATTGAGAAAATAAGTCCTATGCAAGTAGCTATAGTTTGGGGTTTTTTTATCAGGACACATTAGCATTTCATCTGGAATGAAAACCTTCTGGTGGTAGAAGCTTGAGGTCTGCTCCTTCTTACTTCATGTCAATATTGACCAGTTTGCCAACATCAGGGTAGTGGCATCTCCCAAATACCACTTTTGGACAAGAAGTACATATATTGAAATTCTACTTACTAGAAACCAACCAGTAAACAATGTCTCTGTCTACATTCCCGTTTCAAATGCCTGTGACTTGTTAGGAAGAGAGTTGCACACAGGAGGAGAGGTGTACACAGGCCATTAGTGGTCTCTTCCTTCAGAAAGGGCAGGAAAGATATTATACTGCAAGTAACTTCACATTAAAAGACTTGTCAATTCTGGGAAAGAACTTCCATTTGGGAGAGTTTTACTGTATTTGCCAGAACAGGGGTCTGGCAGACATAAGAGGGCTGCTACCAAGGTGCCTTATGATCTGTAAAAAAGAATGAGCAGTATATTTCACCTATGCATTATGGAAATAATTGGTAATACAGTCATTAAGGATAAAGTGGAATGGGTAAGTGTATAAAACAGATCTGGGAAAAACAATGTTAAAAGTTCTTTACAAGAGGGGTTGAGGTTTCTTTTTTCAGTCAATAACATGGTACAGTGGTGTAGCCAATAGTGGCACTAAATGAGGCAAAGTATAATTCACCAAAATATCTTCAGTACGATGAATAAACACACTTATTTGACTAATGGCAACTAATCAAGAAATTTTTATAGATGGATCCAGAAAGTCACCACATGGTATCGAACAATTAGTTCAAGTTTATTAATTCTGCTCAGATGTCCAAGAAATTAGATGCCTCATCATCATGTCATTTAAGTAGTTGCCTCTAGCTGAGACTATGACCTTGACCTTTTCTTTTCTCAAACTAGGCTTATTTGATACAGCTTTTTTTGCCATTTCCTTTTTCAAAAATGTAGTCATGCACCTAACTAGTATCTTATTAACCCACTTCTAAAATTTGTGGGGAAAATGCTAGGTCATTTTTCCTGTTTTCAGTATTTTCCTTTTTTGTTTTTTTCCATCAGTCTAGTCTACATGTGTGAATACAAAGATGGATATAATCTGTAACCCATGCCAGCCTACAGGCAGAAAACCTGCATCAGAAAACCTGGCTAATATGCACAATATTGCAAAAAGGGTTATTAAGGTGCAAGAAAAGCATTTCTCTAACACAGCTGGACAGTGCTAGAATCAAAGTTAACTTGTTCCTGAGGTTAATGCAGGCAGAATTGCTCTTGATGGAAGAGGACCGGTTAGGGAATATTTGAACAAACTGAACATATACAAGCCCATGCTCCCACAAACACTGAGGGAGGTGGCAGATGTCACCAAGAGGCTATTCTGAAAGTCATGGCAATTGGGAGAGGCTTACTGAGAACTGGAAGACAGAAAATGTCACTTCTGTCTTCAAGTAGAGCAAGAAGAAACATTATAGGAACTAAAGGCTTTTCAGCATCACCTTGACCCCTCGGAAGGTGCTGGAGCAACTAATCCTGAATCCATTTCCAAATATAGTGACGACAAGAAGGTGACTGGGCATAGTCAGCAGGTATTTATGAATTGTGGTCTAACTAGCCCTGTTCTGAGCCAAGGAGTTGGGGTGGATGATATCCAAAGGTCCTTTCCAATCTCAGTTATTCTGTGATTCTGTGATCTTTGCTTTAGGATGATATTAATTCCCACAAGTTCTCATTCCTAAGGAGAATCATAACATCTAGTCTTGTCTTGAAAACTGAAGGGATAATCCTCAGGGGTTATTTCACCTGAGTAAACTTTAGTTAAATTTTTCAAAGAAAGTATATCTCATAGCTCTGTCAAAAGAGATGTAGTCAAATACATTCTTTTAACAACTTCAATAAAGAACCTCCACAAAACCAAATATGAACAGGGAAGAAAATCAGATGGTAATCAGGAGTTCCACAAAATTCAAGGAAATAAAGACATCCTCTAACCCAGTCTAAAATGTCATTACGTCAGGAAACCTCAGAAGATACTCAAGTGTCATTAAGAGTGAGACAGCTTGCTGAAATCTAGAGATCATGTTTTCTCAGGCACAATTTTTATTCTTCATGTGATTCTAGGAGGGAAGTGTAATTTCTACCTATAATTATTCTCACATTGCCCAGAGACGCTATTTTAGTGAGCATAATATTGGAGACATTCTTTACATACTACTGAGAGAGCAAACTTTGATTAGTTCAATCTTATTTCCCTCTAGGTTGCCCTTGGTCTGCATCCATCTCTCCACCCAGTGAGATTTGATATTCCAGCTTTTGCAACAATGTCTAGAATTACATGATGAAGACCCCACACTCTTATAGTAACCTGGTTCATTCCATCGAATCCTCTCCTGCTCCTCTGAATTGATATTTGTCTCTAGAGGAAATGAAACGTGAACATTACTTTCCTGAAGGCAAGTGCTTTTTTATACATTTTTAACTCACAGTGGTTGTTTTATTACTTAAGCATTCCAAGAATGTAATAACTATCCCCCCCGAGTGTTCTCCCCCCAGTCTTCCAGCTATCAAGGAAAAGATACAGGAAGGTACTCCAGGCACTTCAAAGTTACTGGAATATGGATTCTTGCATAAGCTGGATGCTTATAAAAAGTCACGTCTAGGACAGTTCACAAGATTGGAGACAATAGCGTGAAGTAGCCACGGCCCTCAACCTGGAAGTTCAGAAGTCCAGGACTACATGGTTTTCCATGGAGCATTGATGCTCCCAGTTCAGATGTAGCTTCCATACCACTTCCCTTTTCAATCTGTAGCATGCCTATGGCACTACAAAAGTCATCAGCGGTGCCCTCTGAAGTATCAGTTGCTGGATTGAGCTATTGATCTATAAAATGTTTCACCAGTTGTATGACGTGATATGAGAGTGTCGGGCCCTTTACCACACTGCTGTCAAGACATCCAAACACACAGGTGGCCCAGGACACCGCTCCTTAACGGACCAACCCCAGCACCTGGCTGTGGGTTCTCAGGACAGACAGGCCCTGTGCCCTCTGAGAGCTGGAAACCCCAGCCAAAACGCCAGTACCAGCTTACTGGAGTCTGGCCACAGCTTGTTCACTCCCCAAATATCCATTCCATGGGAGACTGCCTGCTTACACCTTGACTCTTTATAAGGCGTAAACTCCACAAAAGTTAAATCACGCTTTAGTTTTAATTGGTTTTTGTTCATTTGCCTTACCAGTTGCTGGTGATCATTCCAAACCATGATCCCATCCATCAAACAGCTTTATGGTATACTTTCTCCACTCCCACTGCCTAATCCAGGTATGCATCACTTGCCTCTTTACCTGACTCTCTCTGCCAGCACATGACAATTGAAAGTAAATTTGATTTCACAAGGTTGTATCCCACACTGGGCTGCCCACAACAAGACACTGATTATCTGGAATTGTGTCCTATACTAGTTAATGGCAAAACCCACTTCAAGTACAACACAGTCAGCCTAAGGCAGGATCACACCTATTTAAAAAATAAACTGATGAGCTTTTCTGAGGAAAAAAAAAAACGGGCATACTATTACTGCAATGCTTTGTATCCTTTGTATTTCTTGTAAAATGCCTGAAGGCTTCCAGAGATCTTGCAATTATTAGAGTAGACAACAGGATATATTTATGTGTAGCTTAGAAAGAGCAATGTTTTCTTTACTTTTATAAATAAGTCTTCTGCATCTTTTGACACCTGAAAGAATAATTTACCTGGTTCAACACATTACAATATTTTTTGCTTCCTGTTAAGCCTTTATCTGCATGGAAACACACTACATAATCCAGCCAAGAAGATAAATAAAGTTAAGAATAAATTTTAGTATTTTATTCCCCATAATTTTAATTTAATAAATTGACAAAATGCAAGAATGGTTTTTAAATAGTGTGTAAGCAATAATATAACCAAAATCCTAGAATCATAAAACCATTTAGGTGGGAAAAGACCTCTAAGATCTTCAACCATTAACCCCCTCCTGCCAATGCCACCACTACACCATATCCCTAAGCATCACATCTATGCATCTTTTAAATACCCCCAAGGCTGGTGACTCAGCCGCTTCCCTGGGCAACCTGTTCCAACGCTTGACAACCCTTTCTGTGAAGACGTTTTCCCTAATATCCAAACTAAACCTTCCCTAGCACAATTTGAGGCTATTTCCTCTCACCCCATCTTTTGTTACTGGGGAGAAGAGACCAATCCCCAGCTCGCTACAACCAGGTAGCTGTAGAGTGCAAATGGTACAAATGCATGATACAAGAAGTTACTGTGACTAGAACACACAGCAAAATGTGTTCTTATGTTTAGACGGATATCGCTGAGGTTCAGTTTACTTAATTTTAGCCAATCAAAAATTAAAAATCTTGTCTAGAATAGAAGTCTAATCACAGGCAATAAGAGAGGGACCTCTGGGCAACCCATCCACTCCATCCTGAGATGAATGTCTAAGGTATGTACGACAGATCAGCTTTTGGAGAAGGTTCTCTCTTGCTGCCTTTCCTGCTGCTAAGAAGGAGACCAGACAATGAGTTTAGGTGAGATATTGCCCTTTTAGATTAGCTAGCATTAATCTGAAATTAATCCCCCTACACAAAATCTCATCTTTCCCAGGGTTTTCACATTGTTCCATGTGATAGTCACTGTGCATGTAAGTATAATATGAAGGCCGAATGCTAACATCTTTTTACGTGGGATTCCTCCCAGATTTTGACTGGGATTTCCATCAAAACCGGAGGAAAGAGGCCACTGACTCTGAAATCACACTCACTGTAGTCCTATTCAATACTCAGCTCTCCTAAGAGCAGCAGCCTCAAGTTCTGAACCTTACCACTGTGTATCCACCTCAGCTCACTTAGTGTTGTTGGTCTTCCATGACTACCAAATAGCTGTCAGGATATTTCACTCTAGGTTATGAACATTGCACGCAGCTTCAACAGCAGCCAGAAAAATATATTCAAAATCCAAATCCTCATTGATTCTTTTAGATATTGTGAACACTAATGATTTTTGTTTGTAGCAAGTGCTTCTTTGAAAAGCAGCTTCAGAGAAAAATATGGTGCACTTACATAGACAAGTAGGTTCCCTTTACTTGAGAAAAACCGCTTCTCTCTATCTCAGGAAAAGGGAGCTGAATGAGCTGCTTTTATGGCAGAAAAACTAATTACTGTTCCCTGAACCAAAGTGGATCTGTCTGGCCTTGCTTGAGGTAAAGCTAGACACTGAAAACAGTGCTCAGCCTTTAAGTGCTTGTCTTCATGCAGGAGGAGGTCCTGGAAAGAACAAACATCTTTTCTTAGAGACATGTGGGTTTTGTCCCAGCTAGTGGTTTTTAGTCTTGTAAATTATTTAACAAGACCCTGCAAGCTTGAGGGTGGTTTGGCTCAGCCAGCCCGTGGGTCAACATGCCAGCAGCATGTTCTCCTTTGAATTCCCCAGATTTCACTGAAAACTTAACACATTCAAGAACTTGGCTTTAAAAGCAACGCTCTGAGGTGCTCCCCTTTGGCTCTTTCAGTCTGATCCAATATATTCACCAGCACTTGCTCTTACTGCAATTTTGTGTTTCGTTCATGGAGAAAGAGAATCACTTTGCTCTGACTCTGATTTTGGTTTGCAATCATCAGTCAGGCTGATATTTTGAGCCTCACAAAGACATTCAACATTTCAGTGCAAAAGTCAATGGAAAAAGCTGGGCCCTCAGACTGGTGGTGGCTTAAAAATTTTGTAGGCTTTGGTAGTCACTACTTGCAAAAGAGAGACTGAAAAAGAACATGAAGATGCTTTGCACACAGAGATGAAAAAAAATTTTAAAAATCCCAATATAATCTAAAAATTGTATTATTCCAAGAAAGAGGGCAGCACAAGATACTTGTCAGTAAATTTAAAATACAAGTTAATGGAGGCTGTATCTGTGGGGTTAACAAAAGCAGTTGTTGATATTGTCAGTGCAAATGAGAGATGACAAATGTGTTACACTCTTAAGGGACTGATTGTAAAGATGAGTATTGTAAACCTGATGCACAAGAAAAGAAGTAGTACAACACATGATTTTGTCTAGAGCAAAAATTAAATACATGAAATACTCTGGTGATACAGTGGATAATTAATTCCTCCGACCTAATTTATTGGCTGATATTCTGTCAAACGGAAAAGAATTAGTGAGAACAATAAAAAAATCATAAGAGTTAAAAAGTTAAGCCATTTGTGGATATGGCATACACAAATGTATTCCAATATCACTGGCATTTCAGCATTTCTTGAAGTTCCAGTAACATGTAAGATATTAGTTAGAAGACAGTTTTGCTATTCTTCCTTCTGAAGCATTGTATAAAAGCACAAGTGATTTTAAAATAGAAGTTACAAATTAATATTTAGCTCTTTTTCTTTATCATGAATCCTAAAAATAAGGGACACCTCAAGCAAAATACTGCAAAAGGAAAGCATTTGCATTCAGTATTTGAACTGTCTTTTTTCTCAGTACTATATACGAAACAGGAGAGCTTGGAATTGCTCCCATAGAGCAAAACAGAAAAACAGCTCATGCATCCTTTCCCTTAATCTAAAAAAGGTTTCATGTTCATCAGTGTCTTAATTCACCATTCCAAATCAAAATCATGATACTAAAGACATCCAGGTCTGTAGAGATAAATTTCCTTCCAAAATAAAGAATAAATCTGGAAATGATGTTACATTTGTCTTTTTCCTCACTAGGTTAGATAGTGGGAGAAAGCACAGAAATTTAGAGCATATCAAATTACAGTGGCTCTCTCTGAATCCAATGACATATTATGAAAAAAGCCATGACCTCCATTTGTAATTTGATTACAGGGAAACAGAGACTTAGAGAAAGCAGTTTATCATAAGTGGCAGTCGAGACACTGCAACTAAATGTGTGCTAGGTTGATTCTTTTTAGGTTACAAATGTCTTTTATACTGGGAGGGGGGGAGTTCATTAAAAATGGATGCCAAAATGTTTGGATAAAATCCATATTTATAATGTATTTCATGAATGTTAAGGTGCACTTCTATTAGTTTTTACAAAATTACCTGGAGTTGCTTGTCAGTGGTTTTGAAAATATTACACACAATGCCCACAGTAGTACTATCAATGGAAATGCATTATTTTCACTGTGTTTTTATATTCATATCATGATTTTGTTGAAAATCAGAATTTATAATTAGGATTTCATATGAAATGCGCTTTTCATGAACAATTTTACGAATTAGTACACTAGGCAGTGTTCTGCTTTAACGTTGAGAAATCTTTTTCATCCAGCTATGGCTTTCCAGCTCACAATCATAACAGTAGGAGATATTCTTTTACATACATAAGGATCAAAATACAGATATTTGAGGTTTTTTTCTGGAAAGCCTCTGAAGATTATAAAGTGAAATGAGTACCATGACATGTTCAAGTTGCATTCCCCTTTTTACATTTCCTGAAGAACAGTGAGTGCTTGACATTTTCTTACCTTTATTGTGTCTCAGCCATAAAGCTTCAGTTAAATTATAGTTTGATATGTTAGCATTAATATGTTAATTGCTTGAACATCAGTTTTTACTTATAGTGTGACAGCTACTGAATAGCACAAACTATGTGCGTATACTAATGCTCTTTTTCTCAGATTCCCATATTCTTCTAATCTTGTGAATATCTTTGAACAGAAACTGTTTCTTTTTAGTGAGAACATTTTCTTCTACAGGTCCTGCTTGTTTAGGAAGGTATTGATGTAAATGGAACTTGGAGTCCTTTCAGTTTCAAAGAGGGTTTATCACAGAGATTTTAGAAATCCTATATGCTACGTTCTAGGTTAAAATTATATTCATTACAAAATAAAGGTTTGTGCACTTATTGATAAAGCTCATTTTAAACTCAAGCAACTTGGATTCAATTGAACTTTTATATCTGTGTTGAGTAGTTTCTAACCCTATCAATGCTCTGTGCATCCCACATGGTCTAAAATAACCCGTATTTTACCAAAAGCTTTGCTGCAGTGAACTGACTTGACTTTGCTCTGTTTCTGTCTTCCCCTCTGTAAATCTACTCCTTCTCTCCCTCTTTTCCACCCATACAAATCCCCCATTCTTCATCTTTCTCACCTTATAACTGCTTCTGAATGCAGCAAGCTGTTGCACACAGAGAAAGACCATTGAAAATAAGAATTTTTGCCTGTCCAGTAATGCCTTGGCTCTGATCCTTGGACCAAGGTAATAGTTACCCTTTTAAAACCCACCATCTTCATGTAAGCTTAACTTTGGAGGACAAAAAAAAATTTTTCCTTGTGCTTGGTGACAGAGAAGTAAAAGTTATCTCCCCCTGCTACACATCTACAAATATTAGACTAGGAGAGAAAATAACCCATTTTCAACAGCCAGTGTTTCAAGGTAAGACACCTGGGACAAAACAAGCACACTGACACAAACATAGTATGATTTATTACCACCATGTAGGAAATAGATGCTGTGTCACAGTACAACATTGTGAATGTCATCCCTGCTCAGTAGCAAAATCCACAAATAAAAGGATCACAGTTTATGACAGCCTCGTATCTTGAGTACTGGGTGCACCCCAGATATATGATATAATGAAAACACATAGTTTATTTTAAAAATGGGACAAAAAAAGGCAAAAAAGGTAATGAGAAGTGTGGTATAGCTGTTTAGGGGAAGAATTTAAGAAAAGAGACCACACAGCCCATGACCACACAGCTTAGAAAAAAGGCAAATGAAATAAAGCCTAAAACCAAGGTCTGTAAGACTGAAAAAACAACTATTGAATCTTTCAACATAACAGCCAAGAACACACAATCTACTGATTAGACAACAGTTGCATTCCATGCATAACTAAACTGGGAAAATCACTCCCAATGTCAAAAATAATAATGGGCTTAAAAGTAGATTAATAATGGAGGGCTGGGTTAACTTGTAGTTGTTAAATGCACTGGTCTTAATAAAACCTCAAGAAAACCCTGTGCCACAAACTGCTGGGAACTGGGATAAGACCAAGGGAAGGAACCCTGCACATTTACTCAGCTCCAGAGCATCAGATTCATGGCATTGCAGGAGGCAGGATTTGAAGCTGGATAGAGCTTTGATCTAAAGGAGCAGGGCAAATATTGCACTCTTGTGATAACCCATAACTGACTAAGTGCTTCTGATGAGACTTGTTTAAATTCAAAACAGTATGTAAAGCAGCCACCTGCTTCTCTTTTCACCATAATGCTTCTGGTGACAATTGGAAGGCTCAAAATGAGCCAGATTATGTTTTATGCCTTTCCCCAGAGGCCTTTCCTTCTCAGTGCAATAGTACTCTGCAGCCTATTATGATGTTCCCATCTGTCTTAGTCATCATGCAGCCAAGCGATTTGTATTTAGCTCCTTAACCTTTCCTCATGAATCAAGTTCTCTAACTCAGTAATCAACACTGTCTGACAGAGAATGAAAGCAAATCTTGGATTTTGAAACAGGGCTTCAGACAGCAACTCCTGCATCAAGAGATGCAGAAATTCTCTAGGTCCCCTGTACTGCCTTTGTTTGGATGAACTTGAATACTTACAGTGGGAAACAATGAAGCAAAAAGGATTGACTGTGTTTGGAAAAAAATTGGGCACTGGATAGGAAAGACCACTGAAAAGTCAAAGCACAAAAGCCAAGGTTATTATGTGTTTTATTCTTTCCTGATGGATTATGAAAAAGCATCCATCCATCCATCCTTTTGTTCTTGTTCCTAATATCCTGTTACTAACTTTGATTTTGACTTTGACCTAACCAAAACTATAGTTGTGATATTCAATTTAATGTTCATTCAGTGAACATGTACAGTCCACTCTACAAGGGTCATTCTGTACAGTCTCTTGTTTAGCACTGTGCTGACAAAAAACATGAGTGGCAGCTTTCAAGAAAATTTTGGAATCAAGTTGAAAGCCAAAGACATGCAAATGAACTAACAAATATCTGTCACTGCCCAGTAGCAAGAGTAGTCATTTTTTAACTACTAATGAAGCTCAGTAGCTGCTACAGCTGCTTCTGACTTTCCCAAGCTTTACTCTTCCACATTCATGTTCTTACTAGTACTCTGCTTGAGGACTGCTTTTATAAAACTTAAGTAAAAAACCTCACCCTCTTCAGTTTCAAAATGAATTAAGGAAATAGCATAAAATTGCTCTGAAGCAATTCCTTGTGTTTGAAGCAAGACCTCCTCATGTTTGCCTTTCCACGGACTGTTTGCCTAGGTTATGTTCATGGTTGTCTCAGCAGGTAACGTAACAAGACTCAGGGTCAGACCTAATGGAAGGAGAAGTGATATCTGTCACAGGTGACACTTGCTCGTCTCCTCAAGCCAGAGCACTCACAAGAATCAAGAGGCATGTGTCCAAGCTGTTTGTTCAGGATTTCCTGTGTGCAGCCCAGGGTGCAAGGGACAACAGCTGCTGTGAGTCCTCACTGTATTCTTTGGCTTCCTCTCGAGTGGCAACCACAGTGTTTGTTTTCACCTTTTAAGGCTCATTTTAGGAGCCAAACAATTATTTCTGTGGGGTCTTTCATCTCAGAGCATCACTTACCACATCCTCCATAAATGTCAGACAAGATTGCCAGGCACTGCCTTTGGTTGCTTCTTCTGGGTATCTTTTTGGCTACCATCTGCCTTTTGGTTTGGAAGAGGAGAGCACCTGCAGTGTGACCTACAGCCTGTGTGTAAAACCTGTTGACTGAACAAGTTCAGCAGAAACACACACATCTCGGCAGAACAAGGACTGAAGAGTGCAAGTCCAAAAGGATGAGGAACCTGTGTGAGGTGCAGGTCTTCTCAGCTTCTATTAATTGATCATCACATTACTAGGACTGAGAGACTCTAAAGAAAAACTTGCAAGGTACCATGCTATGTTTGGTACCCCCAAATGGAACAGGAATGTAAGAGGCTTCATGCCCTGTTTTACTGTCTCTCAGATGCCCTCGCTGAGAAACTGATGACGTTAAAGATATATACATCTTTATATAATAAAGTTTACCCCAAGAGGAATCCATCCTTATTTATGGACTCTTTCACTCAAAATGAAAATAAGGACTTGATCCCACCTTACACAGATTTCTCATCCTTTTGGAATAAGCAAAATTTCTGGTATTCTGAAGTGAAAGAATCTTTTATTCTTAAACTTTTTATTCTTCAAGGAAAGAAGAAGGGTGTCTTGAATGACCAAGACATAAAATCCATTTCAATGATAGAATTGACTGGGTTTTGGGATGTGAAAACTGGCTTTTCTTTGGAACATGCTATGCTGAAGAGAAAGTTGGTATCTGCACATAAAACAATGTTGCAAGTGCTGCTGGTCTGTACAGCCATGCTCTCTTCTAATACCAGGATCACTGCCATAATCTTGGCAATTTTACCTGGATATTACTGGCATAATTAGTTCTTCTTTAATGCACAGAATGAACTTGGAAATGGGTATCTATTACTAGGAAGCATACTGTGGACAGAGGTGATTTAGTTTAGTGCAGCCTTCCTGAACTGTATTTTCTAGTCATTTCATGTGACATAAACTGCTCAATAGCTGAAAATTCATTTCTTGCAATATTAGGAAATTTTCCCATTAATAATGGGTAAGTCTGATAAGAAGAAAATATTATTATATGAAGGCCAGAAGGGAAATAGAGCAATAATTTCTTGATGAGAAACCCAAAATGTAAATAGTAATAAACTTTGATGGCATTTTGTGTATAACAAAGGAGGGGGAAAATGTGTATCATAGCCCAATACACAAGGGGGTGGGGGAATTTTAATAAATACGGCTCTATAAAATAACAGTTTAGTAATTCAACTTGTGAAAAATTACAGCTTTTAAAATCTCTCAATATTCTGCCTCACTTGCATTATTTGAACTTTCATTTGCCACTGAGCAAACAATAATGTACTAATGGACACATAAATCTTTTTTTCAGAATTATTTCAAGACACAAGGATTAGAAAAATCATTAAATATTTGACAACAACTGCAATATCTGCCTGATTTAGAAGCAGATCTATTCCCAGGAAAATACAGAGAGGATGATAAAAAGAAGATCAATAAAACTCTGCTCATAAGTATCATATGAAAGAAACGAAATTAAGGTAAACTAGATTCAATGGATTCTTAAATGAAACTGCAGGTGGAATATAATTTGTTTTCCTCACATTTTTGTTCCATTGAAAGGACGAAACCAAACCAAATTAATTAAAAACATTTTAAAATAAAAATTTCACCCACTAAAGTCCAAGGGCATTTTATCACTACCTTCATCTGGGATGGACCATCATTTATTCTTAGCTCTTGCTATAATTGGATCTTTATCTTTGTGGTTGTAAAAAAATTGTTGACACAATACAATTCGCTTACAGATCTCTCAACAGTTTTCAGTCATTTAGGCCGTGTTCAGAATAGAAAGTACTGTAGAATACTTCACCTGCTTTGCAGTGGCAGAACTGCAGCAAATGAAAATGGCACTATGAGTGGGATGAAGGCATCTGTTGTTGTTTCTTCTCATTCTATTGACGTAGCTAGGTGAGGTTAAAATTATTTTAGTCAGAGATGCACGTGCTTGAAATCTGTCAACATTAAGCCTTACACTTTATTTATTCCGGTTGTACTGATAGTAGTACCTGAGGTAGGAAAGCAGTGTGCCACAGGGCAAATTAGAGCTGGGAAGAAATCAGAAGCTGGTTTCCACATCAATAGTAAACCCAAGCTACACAGCTCTTTCATACATCAAGGCTCCAAGATACCATTTTCAGAGTGCTGCTGGTTTGTTGTTTGGGGTTTTTTTATTTGCATAAGGAAATATGCTTGTAGTACATGGCTTGAAATGTTACACAATAATTGGCATATGAAAATTTTCAGTTGCACATTTTCTTCCTCTCTGCTTCCATTTCTCTTTATTTAACTGACCCTTCTTCAACATACTATCTGAGCATGTTCTTACAAATAACCTGAGCCACAAAATAAATTCGTTTTCTGCCTCTTAAAAATAGCAAGATTCTCTTCTTTCTTGAGCATACAAGCAATTTAATTTCTTTTTCAAGTTCAGGGCAATTTCATTTGGCTGCTTTGGTTCTCAGACAATTCATAATTGACTTGGAAAAAAGTCAAATTCAGCTTGGATCTAATCCACATCACAAGAAGCAAAATCACAGCTGACACTCTTGTTAGCACAGTCAGCAGAGAAACCCAGAGCCTGCTTCTATAAACATTACTCAAGCCGAACTCATATTCTGAATAATTTATTGTTAAGAATTTTGCTAGCATGAGGACACTAGAAATTTAGACTTCGCTCCCTTGAATGAGACCTTATCTGTTCCCAAAATTACACCAGTTTAACCAAAAAAAAGTGGGGTTTTTAGCAATTTTTGTTCAGTGTTTATATAGGAGTTGAGAGGTTTCTTGGTTGAAGTATGATTTCTGCTACCTAGAAATAAACAGAAATTAAATATTTGAAATAATCTGCTTTCCATTTGTGTAACAATGTCCACAGTGGCTCTTGTAACTTCAGTTTAGCTGTAAATAAAAGCAACCCACTTAGGTAAGCTGAGGCAGGACCGCTTCTTTGCTGGAAAGGTTAATTCTGCCAGGAAAAGGGTGATGCTTGCCCTTGTATCTAACCAAGGCACTGATAAAGCTCTCATTACTTGTACCTAACCTGTAGGAGAAACTGGAAAGCCAGAGTTTGTGTTGTGCCCAGCTGCTGCAGTGATTGCTTTCCTTTCCCTGTCTGGTGCCTGGGTCTCCTGTGCAGTTACACGAGCCCGGCCACATCCGATGTCAGTGCGTGCGCAGCACCCGTTGGTGCTAATGCACCGGGCTTAAGCTCCTTATCTCCCTTCAATCCCTAGCCTTAAATCCATGCTGCATGTTTTATCATTCATGTTTACTCTTTTTGAAATGTAGAATAAAAAGCCCTTTCTTCAGTAATATTTCTTCTTTCCTTCCCTCTGCCAGTTTTAGTACTGTGTCCCTCAATTTCTGCGTTTCACTAAAGGTTTCCAGGTTTCATCATGCCAGTAAATAAAATTATTTTCATGTATGACTCCAAATAGTCTGTTCATAGCTGTCAATAGCTAATATATTTATTTGACTCCTGAAAGGTTCCCAGACCAAAACCTAATTAATATATACTGAGCAGCAGAAAATCATATGGATCAATAATTTCTCTCTAGCCCATATAACACATGCTTGTTCATTTTGCCTTCCCTGTTTTTGTGTTCTTTACCTATATTTGAATGAATTTGTCATAACTCCCTCTGCTGTAGGCATGGCACATACAGACCCCTATTCCCCTGTATATTCCAGAGAAAGGCATTCTCCTGAGAGCAGTGAGTATCCTAGTGGCATGGGAAGGCTTCCCACAGGTTTCAAAGTTCATTATGAGCAGACATGTAGAGCCATGCTCAAAGATACATTCCTGTGCTGCTCCCAAGCTGCATTCCTGCACTGCTCCTTCTGCTCCCACAGTCATATGTTTGAGGGGGAAATTTAGGAGGCCAAACTTTGTAGTTAAAATTAAGATCTCATTTTGTAGAAGAAGAAACCACTCTCTGGTGGTTCTGAACAATTAAAACTGTCTTAATTCTATTCTGGGGGTCATCCCTCTCTCTCTACTGCAACAGGTAATTTTTTTTCTCCCCTGGCAGTGGACAGTGAACAGCCTAACATCTTATCCTAAACATTGCAGAGATACAGAGATGCATCCCACAGTGTAAATGCATCCATCAAAAATCAGCATGTCCCCTACCATTCAGCTGAGACCTTCCACACCTGCACAGTTTCTCTGCTTGGGCCCTGGCAGCTGGAAACTGGGCCTGTCCCCACTCCCACCTCCCCAGATCTAATCCTAATAGGACAAATTCTCTTAGCATTCAATATGGGAACAATGCAGCTGAGTCTTCAATAATTTGGCACTAATTTGATACCAGCTTTCTTTGTTGGAGGGGTCTGGACTTTCTGTTGTGAGAAAAGCTTTCCTGGACTAAACTTTGTTCTCCTGCCAGACTTTTTGTTTGTATTTCATTTTTGAGAGTGGCTTACCCAGAAGAATTGATATGTACACACACCCACTTTGCTCTTTCACAGGCAGAATTTGTCCACATGAGTGTGAGAAAATTCAGTGATCTCTACCCAGTTTTCAGCTCCAAAACTACCAGAAGAACCTGCTCACTGTCCAGGGAGACCTTAGAGCAGCCTTCCGGTACCTAATGGGCCTACGGGAGAGCTGGAGAGGGACTTTTCACAAGGGCATGGAGTGACAGGACAAGGAATAGTGGCCTCAAACTGAAAGAGATTAGGTTTAGATTAGATATTAGGAAGAAATTCTTTGCTTTGAGGGTGATGAGACACTGGAACAGGCTGCCCAGAGAAGCTGTGGATGCCCCATCCCTGGGAATGTTCAGAGTCATGTTGGATGGGGCTCTGAGCAACCTGGTCTAGTAGAAGGTGTCCCTACCCATAGCAGCGTGGGTTAGAACCGGATAATCTTCAGTGTCCAATCCAACCCAAACCATCCTGTGATTCCATGAAATTAAGCCCTTTCAAAGCTGAAACAGGTATTCACAAGAGAGAGGAAACATTTAACTGAAGCAAGTTTATGCCTTTCTCCATTAGAATAAGATAATTATTATATATATTTTAATTCTGGTAGAAGAAGCTATATTAACAAAACAATGTATTTATTATTTTATCATTTAAAGATATCACCATCTTGTCTTGCTTAAGCTGAAATGGCACAACCCATATGACTGCAAACAACAGATGTAAAGTTCTTTCTTGCTTTTCAGTGAGATTGATCACTGAGTTGTCATAAATCTGTGAAGTCCAGCTCTACATTCTTTATGAACCTTGGACCTACTGTTCACGTGGCACAACTATTTATGTTTTAATTTATATATAAAAAAGAAAAAAATAATAAAACTGCTTGCAGCTAAATTTTGCCATTCAAAGGTCTAACACCAGAGTGATTCTCTTTGTAATTGTTTAGAAATTAACTATTCAGGTATTTTTAAGATGCAAGAACAAAGAATTTTTAAACTTAAAATACATTGATTTTTTTTTCTAAAATAATATAAAAACAAATGTTACAAGCAGGGTTTTTTTCTTATCAATTTTACTACTGTAATGTAGTGGAAGGGTTCTGTTCAAACAGATAACTTACAAAAAAAAATATTTCTCATGCATAGCCACCTCAGGCCTGCATCATCAGCCTGCATGTGACGGAGCTGGCCATCAGGTGTGCCATGTCTCTGGGGGACTGTTGCAACACGTGTTATTCAGGTTTCTGCTGTAAATTGCTGGTTTAATTTGTAAGCTTTAACACTCTTCTGCCAATAAAGCTTTTGCACAACAGGAGCAGAAAGGCACTCTCTCATTGAAACATGGCAATACCCCAGTGCCCTACAAACAAAAATTCAGTATGAAGCATTGCAAGGTCAACAAAAAATTATTTTTAAATTAGTCTTTTTTTTTTTTATTGGATGTTTACAACAACAGTCTACATATTTTCTTGAAGACTTAAATTTTAATAGCATGCTTAGGTAGAGAAAATGGTATCAAATGGATTCCAGAGAGGAGGATAAGGTACTGAAGTAGAAGGGAATAAGGCACTTGGGAAAACTCTGCGCAAACTGATTAAAATTGGGACTCATTTTACCTACTTTGTAAGGTGCAAACCAAACAGGTTGTCTAGACTCCCTGTGTATGGATAGAATGACCAGAGGACAATTAATCTCAATTAACTTAGGTGTTTATCTCAGACTGAGATAAAATAAAATAAATGTGCTCTGAAGGTATCCTTTCTGTCCACTAACTATAGGGGAATGGAAATATGTGGTTTAAATTAGATATACAGGTTTTAGACAGCAAAGTTAGGTGAGATGTATGGCTTGCAAAGTAAAAATGAGAGCAACATCCACAGCTGAGAAATAAAATGAAACTGCAAAGGAACTCGGGGGTAACAGGAAAGAATATGGAAGATGGGAATCAGCATAATTAGGTAATCAGGTGGGGCCACACAAAAGGATTTGAAGAGCAGGACAAAATGGTTTCACAGGAACCAGGTAAATCTGACTGAGCTGTCATAGAGTATAAAAGAAAATAGAGGAAGTGATTAGGGAAAAGGTTTGCAATAATCAGTGCAAAAGTTGCTCAATGCGCGGATACAAGAGTCTCCTGTATGCATGTAAAAGAATTGCCAATCTTTGGGATATTGTGAAAATACAAAGAGTATTCAACCACAGTACCTTCAAAAGATGAGGAAGGTACTGAAGGTGAAAATAGGTTGCATGTTTACTGCAGTGGAGATGAAAATTACAATATGCAAAATGTAGTGAGAAAAGATTTTTTTTTTGTCTTTGAACCAGATCTAGACCTCACAAAGAGAAATGGTCTTTTGCATGTTAATATGGATTTTTTCTGGTTGCCTATTGGGGTAGAATTGCTGACTGAGATACTAGAGATAAAATAAACATTTATGTGGAAATTTTGAAATCATATACTAGAAAAGGGAATCTATTTTATTGAAAGAATAAATAAAATTTACATGATTAAATAAATAAATAAATCTGCTCCTTGGTTATGCATTATACCACCTAGTCTTAGCAGTTCGACTACACATTTAATAGTCTCAGTCTGTAATATAACAATAAATATTACGTAATCCAGACCAAGAAAGAGCAGATTATTTGATTCAACCAAATCAGAACTATGAACTGTTAAATATCGAGTGATTTCAAAATGTCTTCCAAGGCTGGCTCATTTGGACGTTTTGGGAAATTGTACTATAAAAGCCTGTGGTGATCATCAATAACCTGTGTTATTTGAAATCAATCACAGGGTAGTTCAAGGCACTTTTAAAGCAAATCACTGCTTTGTGACTCATATTTAACTAAAATAATTTTATATTTTTCTTGTCCATCTTCCCAGCTCAAAATCTGAACTGTACGTCTTTATGCTTTTCAAGGAATTAATCTAGGATTCCTACTTTTCTCTGTGATGTTTTGACAGTATTTTAAGCATAAATATTATGAATCCTTTCCTGTCAACTTTTGATTTACCAAACATTTGGCCAAGTCAATGAACACATTAAGCTCACTACATAATACCAGATGGCTTTATGGGCTTGTGTCCTCTCCTGGGCAAATCCTGCTGTCATCTCTGAGCATCTGCACGGAGCCACAAGGGATGTGTGCACTTTTCATTCATTCAGCTGGGTCACTCATCATTAATATTCGGAGGAGGAAAGGAGGTGTCAGACAAGAGAATTGGTTCTGGCTTCTGTTAGCACATTGACATGTCAATCATTCACCCTAGAGGCTGCCAGGCCCAATTTAGAACAAAAGTAACTGCTGGGCTGAGCACATCACTAAAGGAGAGGAGATTTCTTTGTGTTAACCAGTCCCAACACAGCGTGGAAACGTAATTAGAGTCTTCCTCACAACCAATAACATATGAAACCCAGTCACTAGCAGGACGTACTTTGAGATAAAATCTCTGACCCCAATCACGTTATGAGTGATCCTGCTGCAATCATAGGGTGTTCTCAAAATGAAATGGTATTTAAAGTGCCTCTCTTAGGAAAGTGTTCTGACCCAGCACTGTGAATATGTTAAATTCCCTGCAATTTCTTACATGACAGCTTTGATCATTCGTAAAAGGTACTGTTGTTTTTCAGATTAATATAGTCACCTTTAAAAGACTAAACAGCAGAAACAAATTAATCCTCAAGCCGTCTGATTTCAGTGCAATTCCCCAGCAGCTGCATGTGCAATAGCCTCCTAGTGCTCCCTACTGGAGTCCATCCAGAATGCCATTCCTGCTCCATAAATCCTTCAGCCTTGTCTTGCAACATTTTGATCTTCTTTGAGATTAGCAAAACAAATGTAAGCATCGGCAATTAGAGCATTTGCTATCACAGTTCATACCTGTCTACCATCAAGGGGCAAGAGTTTTGTTTTTCTCTGGTAGGCAGCTTCTCTTTCAGTAGAGGAGCTAACACAGGACAGCCTTCAGAACTGCCTTTAGAACTGCAGATTCAAACCCCTCAGACACCTGGATCTGAATGTTAAAGTTAGCTTCTTCTCTGGCATAAGTTGAACCAACATCCAGGCTGCAAAGAGGAAGGTTAAATATTTATTGTATTGATCAGCTCCATGTCTGTGTGTAAAATTTCCTACCACCTACTGATAATCAAAGAAACATTTTCTCAGGACAAGCCATATGTAAACCAGTAAATCTCTGTCAGAATCAACAAACAGACACCTTTCGATGCCAACTGAAGAACTGGTTTATTTAGTTTTAATATAAGGTTGTCAAATACATGTTATCTTCCCTTACGCTTGCAGGCATCTGATGTTTACTACATGTGACACAAGCGATACACCCTGAACTTTTGCCTTGGTCAGAATGTGGAAAACCTCTCACCTCCAGCATTTCTCAGACAGCCATTGTTTCATACACTTAATGTATTTCCTCAGGAAAAGAAAGGGAAAAAAAAGTACTTCAGCGTCTTTAATTCTTTTATCTCCTTTAGCCCTGCTGACTGTATCTGACTGCATCATGAAAGATGTTTTCTAAATGTGGCCTGGTTTTGCAGTGGAGTTTTATGGCCAGGTATATTTAACCCGAAGTATGAACCCCACATCTCTATTTCAGATCCTGTAGAACAAACACATAACACCAGCAGCCAAAGGCTGTAGCTAAACTGCAGCAGTAGCAAACAATGACAGTGGGAAACAATAAACCACTTCTCTTTTAGCTCTCATAGCTATATATTACTAATTCAGTTTAGTGATAAATGTGTTTGAACAGCTGCAGCTCACAAGCAGGTGAGAAGGAAGCCTGATCTCCCTACTTACATAGCCATCCTGGGTACAAGGAATGAGGTAGCACAAGAATATTTCTTGTGGCTCTTATTTAGACTGCTACTTTATCCATACAGTGGTTTTGCTATTCAAGTACCTACAGATATTATTGTACGACTGACTACACCAATTATTCCGCATCTCAATAATATGATGCCATGCCCACAGTAAAGAAGAGTAAAAAGACAGTGGTTTGATGAATTTTAAGGGTGCATTTTGATCATTAGCATAAGACCATTTCCTTTTTATAGTCTAAGAGACTAAAGAGGCAACACAGTGACATGTTTACATACCTCAATAAATGCTACTATTATGCAAATTATATTATTCCTACTCATAATATCACTTCCAAACAACATTCTTGCCTATTTTATGTAGCATCATAGTTTACTGAAAGGATATGGCACACAAACTCTGACCAAAATATCTGGCAACATCAGTGAAGCACATGTCAAGGCCAAAGAAAGAGATGCAGAGGAGCTTTTGTGCTCTCTCACAAACAACCAAGTCACTGTGTGTCGGTCCAGCATTCCTTCTGAAGCTGTCTCCTCTAAATGACGTGAGGGACCAAGAAACTAATGCTCACCCTTTTTTTCCAAAGGTATTTCTTCAGCAAAATGCTGATACTTCAATACAAAAATATTGTAGAAAGAAAATATGTACATCTTAAGTCAACCTTAAGCCAAATTTCCCCGCCACCTGTCACAACATGAACTGGAGGCTAAGTCCAGTAGAGTTCTGAATAAGCACCATCACTGATAATGTAAACATCTGTATGGCAAGTAACTCCAAGGGCAGTTATGCCAATGTGTGTCAAAACTATGTTACAAATACATGCATGTTTAGAGAGCATGTCAGAGAGGAAGAGCACATTGGTAGCAGCCTGTCAGAAAAGTCAGGAGCTCTGTTTGCTCAACAGAGATTTGCTATGTTCTCATTTGTCCTCTTCTGCTCCTCATCTCTAGAACTGAGATGAATGTATTTTTTTACACATTACAGAGGTTTATGAGGTTAATGTTTATTAACAACATTAATAGCATCGACATAAATATCTTCGATAGATTGATTTTGGGGTGTGTTTTAATTGAGTTATTTTTCCACAAGGAATGCTGTTGTTTCAGGATAAAGATGCTCCAATTTTCAACATGCTGACAGCATTTTGATTAGTAGCATTGTATTTTCTTGCCCTTGTTTCCATCAGCATGATTTTTACATAAGACACAACTGGTCCCTCTGTAATTCATGTCCATACATAGCATTTCCACACACAATTTTATGAATTCAGAGATAAATAGTTTGAGAAAGCCGTCTGCTTTCATTTGCATCATTCTCCGTGTGCTCTCTGCTCTGAGGTTAAGTTTAGCATCTGCCTAAATACTGCAGTCCCAAGACTGAATTTCTTCTGTTACTTGTAAGGAGGACAAGAACTGTTTTCATTATGAAACATTCTGTTGCAGGAGAGTGGCAGATATACACAAAATGGGGGGATGAGCTTGCATTATTGTTCACTCACAGTTTTAGGGAGTCATTTTCATATTTAAAGACACTGAATGTTCAAAGAAACTGTATCATAGTACTGAAATAATCAAGATTTCTGAGTCAGATTTTAAAGAATGGATTTTAAAGAAAATTCACTCCAAAGCTTCCAAGAGAGTATTCACTATTTATTTATGCTGAGGACAAGTTTAAGAACATGTCCAATGGAGGCTCCTCAGTCACCAGTTTATATTGAGAAAGCAAGGAAATAGAGTTAATAAATAGAGGAAAATTTATAAAATACATCGATTTTGAGAGGACTTAAAACTGACTAAAATCTCTATATTACAACAATATTGAAAATAAAGTGTTTCTCATTGATAAAATCAGTTAAAAGTCATTTATGGGACTAACAAAAGCACAGGTTCTTTTGGTGGGGGTTTAAGAGAAAACTATCTCTGAGAAGACCGTGCCTCTCAATTTCTGATTAAAGACATAGTCACAGCAATCTCCATCTTCATAACTTCCAGGGTGGATTAATACTCCTCATCATAGTGCTTAATGCAGAGGATGAGAGGAAAAGTGCTCCTGCTGATGTTAAGTCCCAGCAATCTCTTTTGATGGTACTAGCCTTGAAGAACATGAGCCCGTAGCACTTTTCTCCCTGGCATGACTCCAAAGCAAAGAAGCCAATTACCCCTCTGCGGCACAGCACTGAGCTCTGTGGTGAGCTGTCTCAGCACATTGTCCAAGAGCTCCTTGTTGGAGGAGTTGTCCAGCACAGTGGCAGAATTAGAGGGATTTACGATTGGAAATGCCTCTTCAGGTCTTTAAGTCATTGGACTGAAGTACCACCAGTATTCACAGCTCTGGATAATACTGGGTCTGAGCCCACATAGCCCTGCAGAAGAGAGAGGAAGAAGGAAAGGAAGGAAGGAAGGAAGGAAGGAAGGAAGGAAGGAAGGAAGGAAGGAAGGAAGGAAGGAAGGAAGGACGGACGGACGGAGGGACGGACGGACACAGAGTGACTTTCTGGAGGCCAGGCTGAAAGAAATGGCCTTATGAGAGATGAGATGACAAAGACTGGCACAGGAGAATGAAACAAAGCACAAGGCAAAACTTAAAAGATCAAAGCTCTAAGATGAGTACAGGAAACATTGCCATGAAAAACATCTGAGAAAGAGCAGATCATGGAGAAGGATACTACAGACTTGAACCCTAACCTGCTCAGAGGCAAGGGTTCATGGGCTTTTGAGAAAAGGCCTTTGAAAGAAACTGAAGGGAAGAAGACGAGACAAGAGTTGATCCAGCACAAAGAGACAAGACACAGGCACCTGAAGTGAGTTAATCACCAGGTCAAAGCTGATGAGCTTTACCAAAATATTTGCTGTAGAACAAAAGCTTCAAAGATCTCAAGAAATCCTGGATCAGCAGAGGAAAGGATTAGGGAATCAAAAAGGAAAAAGCTTTACAGGAAGAAGAATGAAATTTTATGGCCAAATTTAGAGCAAAAGAGAACAAGGATGAGAAGATGTATAGTATGTTGCTAAAAATAGCTGAGTGGAAAATGCAGCAAGCCCCAGAAATTCTGGCCAAAACTATCCAACAGAAAGTAAAATACATCAAGGAAATTGTTTGAAAGAAGGAAACCACTGCTCTCAAAGACAAAAGTTGATGTTGGTGAAAAATTTCAACTATAGGAACTAGAAGCAATCAAAAGAAGAGATCAGGGAAGTGATTTGGCGTTAAGAGACTTGGATTTTGTTGGAGAAAAAGTTAAAAAAAAATACCCAGAGCATCATATGGCCTGAGTTAAAAAGCAAAAAAACCCCTAGTGAATAGCTAAGCGAATGACTAGGTGGCTTCAAATGCCTCTTAGAGTGCAGATATTCTTAAGACTTAAAGAAAGATTAAAGCTATTTTTCTGTCCAAAAGATAGCTTGCAATTTATAACTTTTGAGATTTGGCAAGAGCTCTGGGTTGTATTGAACTAAACTGGTTTCATTTTAACCTTGCTGCATCCAGTGAATATGCCAATCACCACCACTCCTGGCAGCCTGGCCTACCCCCTTGCTGTTCTGATGTCCTTTGGTGGCATGACACTTGAAATGTATCTAATTAATATAAATTTCAAATATATTTCATTAAATTTTACTGGATAACCTGATTTATATATGCAATAAATAGAGATCTCTTCACAAGAAGTGTTTACCCTTCATTAACTTTTTCAGCTTCAAGGAGAATGAATTGCTTCTATCTGTTGTGGAGGTGTTTTTGCCTCAGTAGTGCAACATAAAATACAGAAATATGCTCAGGTGATTTCTCAAACTAGAAGAACTAGTAGTCCTAAAATAAGAACCAAAATTACATTTAATCTAACATGTAACTAGCTAATACAGAGTCTGAGGTGAAATTCAGTTTTATAAACTGTCAGGTCAGTGAATTAGATGACTCAGAAGCATTTTCTTATTAAATGATTTTTATTGAGTACCAGAAAATTATTTTTTACAGTATGTGTGATTTTCATTTTGAAAAGTTGAATAACTATCATTCACAGCATGCGAGGTATAAAACCAGCTTTTAAGTTTTGAGAAAAAAACCAATCCCATGGTATGAGATTTAAAATAATAATAAATAATGTGTATAGAAGTGAATTCTACATTTCACTGAATAATATATGCTCCATTTCAAAGGCTCTAAGGTACACCTGTTTACTTGAACTCTTTTCTGATTTGCAATATGTTGCTGAATATACCATTAGTCAATAACCTAGGACAAGCAACAGTCAATTGAAAAAGTGAAGAGCTTTCTTTCCTAGACAGGAAAGCCTGAAACAAAGTTGGTGGTATTAGGCTCTACACCTTTGTGAGGAAGAGCAGGTTCGCATTCCAAAGAGATGGCCATTTCAGCTGACGGCAACTACGGCAATGGTAAGTGATGAATGGGAAACAGAACAAATTTGACAGCAAGCCTTGATCTGGATGTCATCAAAGACATTTAGGGGCTTCTGCCTCGTGAAACCAAGGCTGGGTTTTCCCAAGCACATGTTCAAAAATAATGTCTCTCTTCTAGAAGAGCAAAATTCTGAGCAAAGCAGAGGTAGAAATTGAGAGAGCATAAACTTTTCACAACCACTGCTGGAACACCAGTATATTAGTTTTGTTCAAGCTCTTGTGTGAAATTTTCTAGCTTCAGGCTGCAGCCCCAACTAGTCAAAAGCACTTCTTGACAGAAAAGAAAGTAAAGCTGCATTTTGCCAATATAAACCAACTACAATTTAAAAACTTATTCCTGCTAAAAATTCAAAGAGACTGTAGAAGCAGGATAACCTATCTAAGAACCCTCCAGTTGGAAATATGCCTGTTCCCAGTAGGATTGAAGAATCTAATTTGTAAATCATAACAGCAAGATATTTGCACACTTAGAAATCTACAATATTTTCTACACTGCTTTCAAATACATTGTAGTCATCTGCTGAGAGATTTTGGTTCATCTTTCCCACTTTCAGATAGAGTTGGAAAGGTTAATAATTGTGATTCTAATTTCTGTGTGCTGAGTCTCTCGTGAGGCACAGGCAATGGACTGGTTTGCAGCTTGCCACCCACTTATCCAGCAGTATAGAAACTCACTTCAGCTCTGTAAGGAACATTATACTACACAATTCATATTATTTCATGATAAATGTAGAATTGTAACCAATTTTTCTTTCAAAGAAAAGATTATGTTACCTCTTTGTGGACTGAGCAGAGTGTCAAGAGTCTGGGGTCTTGTGAGTCATTTCAGGTGGAGGAGAAACTGGCAGAGTCCAGCATATCTTGGATACAAAGTAGTTTATTACAAAAAGTGTTCAAAGTAACCTTTCCTGAGTGCAAGAGAAAATATACAAGGCAGGTTCCTCAGCACATAGCTCAAATATTGTCCCTTTTAAGCAACACTTAGACCAAAAAGTCTCTCTCTCCTGTTTATAATTGTCTTTTGTAAAATTTTGTCTCAGCTATTTCTGTCATTCTGCATCCCAAAGATTTGCAAACCATCATATTACAAAGCCCATTTGTGCTGTGTCTTTATTTTGGATGGAAACTGTATTCGTCTCAGCTTTCTGAATACCTACATGAGCATAATCTTTTTTTACCTTTATCCCTCACAAAAACCTATTATACCTAGTAGCATTTAATGACATTTAGCCAGCTATAACAACAGCCTGGTTTTGAACGCTTAGCAACAGCTACAAAATTTCTCATTGCTGTGAACAGCAGCCATATCCAGCCCTGTGCCCCAACATCTATTTCAGCAAAAGGCAGATAAAGATAAATTACCCTGGTCTTCGGAGATAAAGAAACAGCAGCATAATAATTCTCATATGCTTTAGAGCTTCAGCTTCACAGTGGTGCAGTGACAGAAAAGGCATTGACTCAGGAGTCACTACGGACAGACAGCACAACGGGACAAGAGAGATGCTGAATGAGGGGGAGATCACAGTTGTGCTGCCTTTGGAAATCCTGTATGCTGTGAAAAATACAACAAATAATACGGATTCATGCTTAGCAAGACCTCGAAACATGATCTTACTTGTCTTCCCTACTGCATTTCTGGAATACTGCTTTTCTTTGTTTTGTAACAACACCTCCCCACCCTTTCCTAATTAGCCATATCTGAGACAGAACCCACTCTTCCTTTTAGTTTTGAACCACTCTGGGCAGACATCTATCTAGATGTCTGTGAGTATGCCTCCAGTGCATGTGATGGTCTTGAAGCCTCGATCCTAACGTGAACTCTATACAGCAAACAAACAAGCTTTTTTGGGTTTCTTTTTCAACAGAGACACATAATATTCACAAAATATTTACAAAACTAGTTTGAAATATAAAATAAAATCCATGAGGGATTTCAAAGCAATGTTTATAATTGATTTGGATAAGCTCAGCTTTTAAGATTACTTCCTGCTACTTTTTAAAATAACTGGATTAGCTGAAGGATGAAGAAATCTTTGACCTATATATTCTAGTTACTGTCTCTTTCTTCCATTTGCTTGGTTTTAAAGCATATTAAGACAAGCTAACCCATATAAATGTCTTGCGGGACATTAGATCCAATTTTAGTCATGCAAAAAGTACCTGAGTACCAAAGGAAGACAGATGGGCAGACTCTTATTTTAGCACACATTGCATGGCAGGAGGGAACCAGTTGAAAGCAGGACTTGAATTTCTCTCTACTCCAGAAAATTACAAACACAGAATTAACCCAGAAGTTAATGAAATGAAATAAGATTAAACAAAACCAAATACACACACACACACACACACACACATCCAACAAAACCCACAAAACAAACAAACAAACAAAAACCCCAAAAGACCATGTTCATGCCCTTTGTCTTGATACTTCTGATATCCGTGTTGGTTACATGCTCATCAAAGCTACATATTATCAAGGAGAAAGGAATGTGGCAACTTAACTTATCAGTGAATCCCAATTCCTGTAGGAATGATGTGACAGGCATATGAGAGTAACACATGGGGAAATTGTTCTTTTCTAGGAAGGAAATGAGATAGACATTGTGTAAGAAGATGTTGTTGGAGCACTGGTCCAAGGATGTGAAGCAACAAGCCTTTTGCAAGCAAGGACCACAGCTGTTTCAGATAACATCTCCCAAAAGTCTAAGGAAATCTGAGTCTCTTGACTGCCTATCAAAATTTCTTGCTCTCCCATGGGACTGGCATGCAGTGGCATGCAGTGAGGCTGCAGCGAGGTGGTGCCAGGGCAGAGAGGCTGTGGAGATGCTGCCCTGGCTATCCACAGTGACTTTTCAGCTATCTAAAAGTATGGAGGAGGTGAGTCTCCTGCATCTGCAAACACAGCAGATATTTGACTTTGCTCTCCTGTATATTGCCTCCACCTCCTTCACGTTCATTCTTTCTTTGATTAATGTATTGATTTAGATAGCACACGTAACACACCTGTCCTCTCTCTCATCCAGGAGAAATGCACACAATGTTCAATGCTAAATGACCCAGATGGAAGAATATCTAACTGACCTAGAGAGTGGCAAGTTTTAACTGTTCACTTTTTTTTTTTTCCACTTGCCTCTCTGACATACTTCAGTGAGAAGTCAGTATCATTGTGACCCCTGGAAAACAATATGTAAAACAGAAACATGGCACACGCACAGTCCTTTGGTGTTCTTTGATTTGTTGTTCTCTAAAGGAACAGACTGATTTGGGAGAGAAAACCAGCAACAATAATATTTCATTTTAGTAATAAAGTCACAATATTATTTTCTTAACCATATTTAAACAGTTTTCCTATCAAAAATAGGCATTTCCAAACTGGGACAGGGGAGGGCACTAAAGAGTTATACATGGATCTGAAAGCTGAAGCAATGCTTTGTCCAACATGTAAATTGGCTCGACAATGATTTCAGGCTCAGCTTGTACACTTTTTGAATGAAAAAGAAGCTTTGATACAGCCTATTTTAGTTGCTTGAACCACTTCCTTAATCTTGGGGAAAAGCTGCTGAAGCCAAGCCTTGCTTTTGTGTTTTATGATCTTTCAGCCAAGTAAGGAAAAATACATCCCTGTCAATAGTTTTCTAAGAATGTGTTAGTCTCTGAGAGAAGTAGACATGGTGTGAACAAGACTGGTGTGTTTAGGTATTAGTTTTGCTCTAGACAATCAAACTAAGTTTTAGGACAAAAAAATATGGTAATAAGGTCCTTGTTCTAACTGGGCTAATATCACTAAAGAACTGACACAGTTCTTGGACAGTGCCAGTTTAGACAATGGACTGCAACTATTACTGCACTTTCAAGAAATCTCCTGCAAGATTATCTGCAAACTTATTACACTTGTTAAGAATTTAGCTCCTTATGGGAAGCAATGATTCATCTTCATGTGCCTGTGTGTTTTGTAGACAGAAATGAACAACATACAACTATTTGCATAATTAGTTACCATCAAGCTCATAGTAGCGTATGAAGCTGAGACAATTCTTCCCATTTTCTGCCTGTCAGAGTGCACTATCACAACTAAGAACATGAACTGAGGCCCTTCTTTGTAAAAGTACCTCTGAATGAAGACTCTTTTAATTATAGCAACTTTTTTTTAATTAGTGGATAATTCTGTAACCAGTGGTAACATTTGTAACGGTGCAAGGCTATAATCAGATCTCATGCACTGGTGGACAAATTTATCACTGCAGAGATCAGGAAGGCTTTATGAACAGCATTCAGTAGTTCAGCAGAGATACAAGTTCTGTATTTTTCTAGAGAACTTTTATTCTATCTTTAATATCATATAATGTAATAAAGCAGGAGTAAACCTGTGTGTGTTGGTCAATCACAGGATAGTTATGAGGCAACGGTATGCAGTGCACATGAGGAATAGAAATTCTGACAGAGATGGAGAGGTATGAATGCCACTTCATTGGTCACTGATACACTGTTCTGGTCAAACCTGATCAAAAAGATGAGATAAAAAATGGAGCAGAGAGATCAGAGGAAGGCTATCAAGCAGCCCTGAAACACTTGAGCTGCTGGATGACTTGTTTGCAATGAACACATATGTAACAAGTCCTAGGGCTTGATTTTGATGTACATCCAACTCTACATCACAGTTTTCATTTAACACCAACAGATGCTCTAGGGTAGAAGGGGTTCCCCTAGCCACCCAGATGACATCTTTCATATTGATATTTTAGGAGGAATATCACAAGCAGTAGAAACAGAACAAGGGAATAAAGTGAGGTATGGAGGAGAATGCCTAACTGGAGAGTCCTAGAAGACTTCAGCCCATGCAGAGGTGTGGTGCAAGAGTTCAACAGCAGAAGACCTCCAAGAGCTCACTGCCCCATAGCCAAGCTCTGCTCTGGTTTCCAGAGAAGCACAAGCTTGCTGCCTACCTTCATGATACACACAGACAAGTCCCTTAATGGCTCACAAAACTTGTTTTTCTCTGCATAATCGCAGTTTCCCATGACAACCGTGTTTCTCCATAGGGACACTATTATGCCTGGCTGCCAAGAGATGAATTTTTGTGAGAAACAGAAATTTCACAGAAGCTGGACCTGTCCCCAACAGATGTAAATGGTTCATGTGCCTATGGTGTCCAAAGTATATACAAAGCAAATACTTTTTTCCACATTTGAAACAAAAACAAGGAAAACCACATTGCCAACAGAAAAATTAAGCTTCTTTTGAATTTCAAACCAGAGCAAAGAAGGAATCATTTTCTCTTATGAAAATACCAGGAGCTTGCAAAAACAAGGACGAACTGTGCATTATGTACCCATCTTGACTTTGTGGGTGTAACAGAAAACCGGAATCACAGACACACACCATGTGTTACAATATTTTTTTTGAAAGAGATCTGGCTGCTATTGCTACCATATTGACACAGACTCTCCAAATCAATTGTAAGGGCAGTGCCACGAAAAACAGGATCAAGGGAAGTGCTTGGTCTTCCCAGGAGCCGCAGCGAGCTGTTCGCTGGGGGTTACTGGAGGTTATTTCCTCCGCACACTGTGCTGCCCTCACCCAGTCCTTCCGATTACACACCCCGCTTTTGTGTGTCCCGGCTTGCCGGGGGAGAGAGCTCTGTGTGTTTGCCGTTTTGTCCCCTTCATTACCATGCAGACAATATTCGGCTGTTCTCAAGGAAGGTCTGGGATCCCTGCTCTTTTCCCAGGCTTTCTTCTTGTCCATGAAAAGAGGAGAAACAACGAGGAGCCTGTTTGGCTCCGTCTCGCCAAGCCATGGGCTGATGGTGATGTAACAAGAAGGCCGGCGGTGACTGGCTGCAGCCAAACTGGTCATGCTCTGTCCAGGCATGGCGTGGCCATCGCCTGGCAGCCGCCTCACACCTCAGCCCCCGCCGCCGCACAAAGGCTCCGAGGGGGGAGCATTCAGCTGCAAACAAAGTGCCAGCCAAGCATGAAGTGGAAGGGGATCTTCCCCTCGGCACAGGGATGGCTCCCAGCCCTCACCCGAACGCCTGCCCGGAGCTCGCACGCTTCCTGGCTCACGCAGGGGAGCCTGCCTGGGGCTGCGGAGATGATGATGATGATGGCCGTTATTATTAGCTGGTGGAATAGGATTTTGTGAAATTGGGGCTGGCTGGGGGAGTAAGTGCAGAAGGAAGAAACCCAAATTTGTTTTCGTTTCAGAGATCCCAACTGATGTAAATCAGCATTGCCTAATGCCTCCAGCGGCAGATATATTCAAATACATATCAGCACAAAAGTTGGTCCATGATGTCAGATAACCGAAGGCAGTTTGTCTCTACAACTGTTGCACAGATCCTTGTTGGACAATTAGTAAGCTTAATGTCTATTAACATACATTTAAACAGAAACATTAAGGCAGTGGGTTTAAAACCAGTTTTTTTTTTTTTTTTTTTGGTCATCTTATGAAATTTCCTTTTGTCTAAAGAGTATTCATTATTCTCAATGGGGCGAAAAAAAAAACCTTAGTCAATCCTTTGGTGATTTCTTGTCAATGTTCCAGTTTTAATTTTGAAAATGAGTTACATTCTTATAACTAGAGATAGGTTACCAAAGAAAGACAATGAATAATTCTCATGCTTCTTGGGTGATCTTGCCAGACACCTGACATGGAAAGGTCCTATCAAATATTTGGAGATTCTTCACAGTAGAAAGTAGCAAATACAGGATTTATGCTTGCTAACTAACTGGTTAACTAGCTGTACCTTTTCAGTCTTCATTCTGCCTTCACTCTGCCCCTTAAAGACTGACTCCTGGGGTGACACATTCAAACATTTTGTCTCACAATACTTACAGCCTCTTGACAGATCCATGGGAAATGAAAAGCAATGGAAGCTTGCAGCTTGTTTTCAGAGAGATAAGACACTGAAAGCACATAGCCAGACTTTTCTGAGAAAATATTAGACCTAAGTGAAAGGGGAGGAAGATGAGTGGGAGGGATTAAGCACTCCATGTTATCTGAAACATCTCCCACCTTAAAATTGGATCAACTTTCAAAGTACCAGTCAATTTACTTTCCAGATGCAACTTCCCAAGATATTGTGGTATCATTGCATAAGGGGTGTGTGAAAGCATGCAGTTTCATTCTTTTACGTGCCTTCCACAGCCTTGCGTTTGAAACGTGCTGTATTTCAATTCAGTCTAATTAAAGGGTTTATATTAATTAATTGCTAATTATAATGTAAGTGCCCAGGTACTTGATCTGCATGCCTTTGTACTCATTAAAACACAAAGATTACAAATAAACAGTAAAGCCCTGATTATCATCCAGTAACACAAATATTCATTGAAAAAAGCCCTCCCCTCAAGTTTGTCATCAAACTTAAGTGATTCACAATATATTTGCAATATCTTCTTTCTACTACAGTCCATTTCTCAAGAGTATGTGAGTGCTGCCTATTTCTGCAGCTCAATGACGTACAGTGCACGCACAGAAAGTGTAAGGAACATTTTCATTCGGGAGATCACAAGTTATCTCACGGGCAGTTCACTGTCTCATTTCCAGGTATTGGCAGACTGATACATAAAAATGATGGTGCCAAAACTGAGATTTGCAGCAAACCCATGCACCCACCAGGACATTCAGGGTCTGTGTCTCTTCACCTTACTGTATCCAATACATACAGATATTTATGACAGTAGGAAATGTGTGTAGTAGAAGGGCTACAATTGCACTAGTAAAATCAGAAATTAGAAGTGCTTGGAAACTGGAAAGGACTTTGGTATTAAAAAGTAAAATTAAAAATAGCTGGTGACTTCCCTGAGCTTGCCACTGTATGTATTTACACAAAACAGAGTTGGGGAGAAGAATGTTTGGGATAGATTTGTTATTGAAAATTTTTTAAAAAACTGAACAAGTCATGACTTAGAAAATTTCAGTCTTCCCCCAAGCAGTTTTCTTTGCTAATTAATTTGTCTTCACCATTAGGCTTTTTTTCCTATCATAACAAGCTATGTGGTATGACCTCTCCCTTTTTCGTCATGGTACTTTAATCTCAGAACTCTACTCTTCACTGCTGCTGGCTAGCAAAGACTACAACTAGCACAAGGTGTTACTGGCAGTACTGTGTGTTAGGATTCTTATTATGCCTTGGCAATGCACAGTTCAACCCGATTTTACCTTACTGCCAGTAATTCCTTGCCAGAGTCACCTTTCAACCATGAAATCTGGAGAAAACCTAACAATAGTGATTTCTTAAAGGCTAGTCCTGTTCTGGGGGGTTATCCAAAGCAATGGCTTCTTGCCCAAAGAAGCTGTGGATGCCCCATCCCTGGAAGTGTTCAAGGCCAGGTTGGGCAGGGCTTTGAGCAACCTGGTCTAGTGGAAGGTGTCCCTGCTCAGGGTGGAACTAAATGATCTTCACGATTCCTTCCAACCCAGAACACTCACTCAGTGATTCTACAATCTTTTGTATTTCTTCAACTGTTTCCTGTTTTTTACTGGGTCCTCTAAGTAAAGTCGAAATTGCTTGAGCTACAATTTTTAACATCTAAATATTTCAAGCAACGTAACAGAAAATGTGTCTAGAAGGTGGAAGATGAGGCTTGAGCTGGCATGTGGCTTTGTTTTTCTTTACTTTGTTATCATGCTTACAATTGTACTGTAACAATATTTCCTAGGCAAAAACTACCCAGTTTTGATACGGATAGTGACTGAAAAGCAGCAGAACAAACAGAAGGTCATGAAAACATTCAAACAAACCACAAAAGATAACTCTGGCACTATGCCACTTGAGAATCCTGGATTACTTTTGTAAAATTTGTAAATTATATTTAAAAAAAAAAAAAAAAGAAAACAAAATGAGTAAGTAAAACCTACATAGGCCTCCAGAGAGAAAAAAGAAGGCATCTATCTGTCCTTATATGAATATGTGTTTGCTTGGTTTTGACAACAGTGAGCTCTATTGCGGGGAATAAATATTTCCAGTTCCAGAGGGGAAACCTTCACACTTCAGAAAGGCAGAAAGGAGAAGAGGCTTTTCACTCTGCTGTGAGATGCTGGGTTTTGTATTTGTTTTGTGTATGAGGACCCAAGCTTTCATGCTGATGAGGAAATAAAATAAGTCCTTTATGGAGTATTTTATAAAGGACTATCAATCATTCCAGTATGAGTCTGAAGCAGAAGGGAAAGAAAGGAGAGGTCATGAACAAAAATGATTGTGTTTCAAGCCATGCAGCAAAAGATTTGACTGTGGGAAAGCAGCTTCACATTCATGCAGACCCTGAACTTGGCCTTACAGAGCGGATAAGTGCTGCTTGTGCCTGCAGTATCCTCTCGCTGAGATCTACCACCTATAAAATAAATCCTGTAATGAAAGCAGATCACCTCATAATGCAGTCCTGGAAGGGGCTGATTCATCCAATATCTCTTGCTTACAAATGTACCACGGGGTTACCATAGTTCAGGCAGCCTCATTAAAGCAGTGCAAAACACGCAGAGCCTGAATGGAGATGAAATAAAAGCCCTATAGATGGCTGTTACACATAATCCATTTGTTACTATGCTTGGGGCAAACAAAGGAGCACATTGTTTATAGGGCTGCTTTCTGCCAGCAGCAGAACAAATTCTTATATGATTCTAGTGAATATTTTACAACATTCAACAAAACGAAGAGTGTGCCTCCTTCATAATGCTGGTAATTCATAACTGGGAGAGGGATGAAGGCAGAATAGAGAGTGTGAGAGTAAAATAGTGAGATCAGGTAATTTGTAACAGCTGTACAGGGAAACCAAAATTATTACTGAGTCTGAGCACCCGAAGACCTGCACTGGAAAAGCGAAGGAATTTTTCATTATTTTACATGCATTGCATGCAGTATATAAAAACATAAGAATCTGTTCCCTAACCACTAAATTCAATGGTTTATAGCTTTGCATACCAGTAGGTGAAAAAGTCTCACTAAGTTTGGGAAGACAAAAATAAAAGGATATTCTTGAAACAAAAGTTGGCCAGACACTAAAAACCATAGTTGAAGGCATTGAATGAAGTAATGAATTTACAAGTATAGGACATGTCTAGTTATACAATAAGAAAGCTTAAAATATAATTGCTATTTCTAGTTCTATATTTGGCACATATGTTGAAGGCTTTTTTTCACTTAACAAATTATTGGAAAACATAATTTGCAGTCTACATGTTATCTGCTTTCTCATATCCTGGGTTAAATTATGTAGATGATGTAGATGCAGACTTTGTCCTGACCTCACTGGAGTTGCACTAGACTCTAAACATGCCAACCTAGGTGTCAGCCTAACCAATTAGCACTGGTTAATTCACATTTTTCACCACACCTTGCTTTCTTTTTCAAACTACGTTTTCAAGAGTACACTCTCATTGTTCATATATGTGAACAAACAAAAATTCTCAAAGTTGGATTTCTAAAAGGAGGCTAAACACACCTTAGACTGGCATAAACTGAGAGGTGAGCCTTACACCTAAACAAAGGAAATGTGTGGAGATTATTCTTAAAGCTGAACATGCAATACACTACACAGAGCTAAACCCTTTGCAGTTTAATCATAGGACACTGGTCTGTCACCCCACTTACGCACAAAGTGTTAAAAAACAATTTATCACCTGAAAACAAATCTAAGAAAAGGGGTATTAGAGACAGCACCAAAAAACGCCCAAACCCTATTGTGAGGTTTTGTTTAGTAGCAGTATAATAACAGTTGTGCAACTGCAGCTGAAGCAAGAGATTTTCACCTCCCCTGGTCATGATATGACTTACCCCAGATTAGAGGCAAAGGGGCAGGTCTCTCTCAAACGGCCTTAGCTCTCCTTTAGGAGGGAAAGCAAAGCAAAGAGACCCTGAATGCAGTTAGGGGCCTCAAAAGGGAATCAACATATCTGCAAGGAAATGGCACACCATGAGGCCCCGACTGTTAATACTATCTTTGTCCCATGGAGAGACGTGGCGGCAAAACATGGCCTGGTGAAAAGACGTGAAGACAGCACTAGGGCAGATATGCAAATTTCTGTGGGAAAACATCCCCTCAGAGCCATTGAGAAGCACTGACATGTTTTCACATAAATCATTAAGCAAGACAGGATCCTATTCTCCATCCAAAAGGCACTCCAGAAGCTGAGGGCCACCCCTCTTCCATGCACAAACAACCACTTTTGCCTCTATCCAGCTGCTCACACAGCAATTGCTTTTCTGCATAATTATATGAAAGTAACAAATACAATTAAGGTTGTAAGGAGTTTACTGTTTGTCTATGTGGGGTAAATACTGACAAGTGGAATACAGGAAGAGCCATGTTCAGATTTCCCAGTTACTGATTCTCTGGTTTCTAAATTCCCAAAGACATTTGAGGCACTGTGACACTGTTTGTGTCAGTGCAGCTAATGTATTCAATGCAATCTCCGGTGGGATGGATTTCTGCTGCAGCTGTAAGGTCTTATGGACTGAGTAAGCAGGTAAATGCAGCGAGTGAGTGGGAATTTTTTGACTGTTTCAATGGATCAAACCTTAATTGCAGGTATATTCTGAATGACGGACTCCACTGAACATTTGAACTGATACTATGCAAAAAACTAACAAGCAATAGCTGACATTTAGCAATTAAATAAAAGACGGAATGTGACAGGGTGACAGAGAAGATTGCCCAGGGAAGCTGTGGATGACCCATCCCTGGAAGTATTCAAGGTGAAGTTGGATGGGGTGTTGAGCAACCTGGTCTAGTGGAAGTTGTCCCTGCTCACAGCAGGGGGTAGGAACCAGATGATTTTTTAGCTTCCAGCTAAACCATTCCATGATTCTTTGACAGGGAAAAGTATGGGGCCTTAGAGGGATGACTTCAAAATCCTGAGTAAAGGGATGGGCTGAGGAGAGAGGTGGTGGCCGCCAGCTAGCTGCTGGGAGCAGGGAGGTTCCCCTGCTCTCAGCAGGTGTTACTGCCATGAGCAGTGGCACCTGCTGAGCAGCCAGCAGGCCTCCAGCTCCAGCAGCCGCACCCGATGGAGAACTGCTGGACACGGGCCCTGATGAACCCACAGAGAGTTTCTGCCCTGCCCTGCTGCCCCACCAGCCTGCCTCTGACTCGCTCCCCTGACAGACTCCCTGCTCCCTATCCTCCTTCCCCTGACCAGCCTGAAGATAAAAGTCCTGTTCCCTGCTGACAGGAAGCCCTCCATCCATCCCTAGAGCCTCACACACTATGAGTAACACACTCCGCTTCCCCCCATGGGTCACTCTGAGGGGAGCCCTTCACCCATACAAATATTTAGCAACCATTTTCAGTAGAAAATTCCCAGCATTGCATTGGGTGAGACTGTGGGCTAGGGGAAATGTAAGTGATTAATGGGTCCTCTGCAGAACAAAACCTCCTCAGCTCTGTCACAAGATAGTTGCTATGGTTTTTTGACATTGCTTAGTAGAAATTTACTTTGGCCAGGGGATTGGAGGAGGGGAGAAATAAAAAAAAAATACTATAGAAAAGTCCTCCATTGTATGCTGGCAATTATTCTGAGCAAATCCTGAGCCTGTCTAGAATTTCAAGCTCTGTATAAATACTTTCAATTAGATTTAAAAAACAAAACCAGAAACAACAAATGAGGAGACTTTGTTAAGAACAGACAGCTTGAAACATGTCTTGTTAGTTATCAACAAAGTCTGTTAGAAACGCTGGAAGGTTTCAGCTAGGTTGAGGTAAAAACAACATCAAATATCCCTTCCTATGAGAGACTAAGTTAAATGGTCTTTGCAATGGCTCAGTTAAGGCTAGGTAAAAAAGCACACTTCATTGCAATCAGCTGCAACAACCTCAGAATCTTTTAGCATGATATTTTACCAAAGCCTCAAGTTTCAGCTGACTCTGTGGCAGATGGCAGCTTTCATAGGTGTAAAATGTTCTAATATATCAGACAAGTTCTGTTTTAAACGTCCAACAAAATAGGAATGAGAAGTTGGCCAGGGAATGTTTTTCAAAGTGTTTTAAAATGGATGCTTCCCATTTTATAAAGCATAAAAAGGCCAGAGCAGCATGCAAGAGTTTTAAGGCACTCTACCCATCTGGAAGTAGAGTCTTTCTGCATGTATTTTGAGTAACACAACCACAGGCTTTTATCACCACCCCCACTTGAAGGAAGATACTGCTAGACTGAATACTGGAGATTTGGGCTTCAATGCTTACATAAGATCATAGAGAAACAGCAGAAACTGCTATGCTTTAGTAGCCTAGGCATGCCTCAATTGTCTTGTAAACTCCAAACCACAAGATGCAGAGTGCTCCACGTCCTCAGAAACACTTTAAAAGGGGTTTACGTCTATGGTCAACAAATATCAAACCAGAACATCTGGGAGCACAGTTCATTTGGGTTTGTACACACTGTTGGTATGTATTTGCATGTCATAAATCAGTGTTATACAGGCAAACATCCAGGGTAACTTGGAACGGAAAGAAGGACAGCTGTGTTATCATGTCCCTCTGGGCTACAAGGGGAATTATTCCAGGAAAAGCAGTATACTGATACAGATACTCTGCTACTGCTACCTGAGTCTGCTTGTTCAGTTCCAGAAAGGACTGCATTATGTCACAGAGAAATACTTTTTAGGTGTATTTGAAAACTTATTCCTGAATCTCAAGTCAAATTATTCACTACTTTATTAATTTATCACTTCACTAATTTCAGTGCTTCAAGTTCAGTTTTTACCAGCTGATCATCTGGTCCACACGAACTATCAAAAATCTTAGACTATGCAGGACTAATAAAGCTCCTGCAGTGTATCCATTGGCATTCACTGTGTGGGACAGGCAAGGTGTCAAACTTTATAGCATGTGGGAGAAATTTTCAGAATTGCTTAACAGTTTCAGTGGAAAATGCTGCCCTACTATCAGAATTTTTTATATAAACATAACAGTCCCAATGAAAATTTTAATTTAGAAAGTTGTTCAGTTCCAGGGTAGAACGAGAAAGCATAGTCAACACCACGACAGATGCACAGCAAATGCTTGAGGGGGAAAGTGACAGGCTCAGGTGCAAATCCCCACTTTGCATTTCTCCCTGCCTAAAACCTTGACAGGGTCTTGGTTTTATTCCAGTGGGGAATACTGAAATCTCAGGATTCTTTTCAGAACAGGATAAACTTTTTCTGCCCTGCTGCACATTTGCGACTTCTCCAGATCAATTATTCCTGACATCTGAGTGGTTGCTCTCAAGTCCACCAGTTTAGAGGGTATGAGAACAGTGTCCAATTTTCTTACCCAGTGCAAGCTGGAAGGCAATAATGGGGGAATATTTCATTAATTAACTGTACCATATTTGACAGGTAGCTTCTGATAAAAATTGATACAATTCAGATAAAATTCGATACAAATGCAGATAATAGAAGGAATTTTCTAGAGAGTCCATAAATACAGCCCTTCCACTGAAGGCAACATGAGTTACCTTTGAAAAGCTACAATTTGGCCACATCTGTAAGCGTATCAGTGCTTTTGCCACTGCTTGACTAAGTCCTTGAGGCTGAGATTGCCACATTTCCAATAGTTGCTTTCAACATTTTTTTTAATTGATTCCCTTGCTATATTTTCTGGCATCCCACTACTTACTGCATGTTCCATCCTACATGTGACCACTCTCCTGATACCTACTCTGGCAGGAATTCATATATGGTGATCAGTAGCACAGTAGCAGTGTTCAGTATGGTGCCTTGGCTAATCCCACAGCCATCAGAAACCAAGTAAGCATACATAGGATGGTTAAAATTTTTGGTTATTTTTAATCTGGTTTGTTTTGTTTTGGGTTTTTTTTTCTGAGTTCCTACAGTTGTGATATTCTACACACAGTCTGAAAACAACATTCACTTTACACTAGGGCTCTTTGCAGACCAGGAAATAACAAAACTGGTAGAACTCCTAGGTAGAACGTTCCTCCAGCAGAACAAGAAAGCTACGGCTGGCAGGTGACAAGTGAATTAGCTGCAACAGTATTTTCTTGTTGACAGCTGTAGTGGTAAGCACATAGAAGCTGGTCTTCACCTTTTGGAAATTAAGGAAGGAAAGCAATTAATCTTGAAAGTTCCTTTCTTCACTGACATTGTCATAGTTCCTCTTGACTGGGCATGAGAGGGTTACAACCAAGAGGTTTGTTTTATTCTTAGACCAATGTGACAACTCACCTTCTTGAGATTGCTGTTTCCACAGAGGGAACTTACATACAGTTAAACTGGATACTTATCCTTGGAGATGCTATGTGCTCACTGTTTGTTTGTTTCACCACAAGAGAATACATGTACTAAGTTACCTACTTCTGGTTTTAGACAACTTAAGCTCATCAGTTTTACTAACAATGTTACTCACATATCCTCCAGGCCCATTTCCTCCAGTCATTTAATTTCTTCAGGCTGGCAAGTGAAAAACAATAGAAATATGAGATCACATCCAGACACTAGTGGGTGCAATCTAAAGCAATTAACATGTGCATCTGGACACACCTTTACTTTGGTTTGGATCAGAAGCACACCTTTGAACAGAGTTTACTGGTCATCCTCACTTACTGTGCTTATATTCATGTTTGCAGAGTGCTCTTGCAAAGTGTTCTTTCAGATGTGACTGCAGCTGGCAGCTGCATTTCAAGGGTACATCTAACATCCTTCAACTGCTTCTGAAATGTGCAGCAGTCACATCAGCTCCTCAGCACCAACTCTCCTGTTAAAGAAAGCACTCCTACTAAGCTGCAGAACCTGCTAATGGAGACATAAGCTTCCATAGGATTCAGTTCTTCCCTGGATATGGGCTGAGACCAGTACCTACCACAGGGTTCAGGATCCATCAAGTGGCATGGCCTCTAGAAGCCAGCAGGCATTAATACCCGGAAAAAGTGTGCAACATGGCAAAAACTAGTTACCTCAAAAACTAGTTACTTTCAAAAGCTAGAAGTTAAATCCTAGAATATTTGAGAAATTACTCTCCTTGTTTATACGCCTCTAGCTTAACTGCAGATAAATTAAAAGCTTTTTACTCCACTAGGTGGTGTGATTTGCCTTTCTGTCACATGTGGTCTTACAAATATTCCCCCTAATCCTTCATTCAAGATGGGGCCATAAAATATCATCTGAAAAGTGAAACGGGAACCTGGTCTACAGGAGTCAGCTACTTTATCAGGTCATGCTTCTTTGGCATTTTTTATGATCCCTTAGAAAGGCTTCTGTCGCTGTTGAACCACTGGCAGAGCGAAAGAACCAGACGAGTTCGGGTGAGGCAGAAAATCTGCATTTATTATTTAATTCTAAAACTTATATAGACTTTCCAAAGGTCGTCCAGATTGGGTCAATTCATAGCCTCCCCCTAGGCCGATAGGCCAGGTAGAATGTCCATCTTTCCAGAGACAGCTTTCAATAACATCCAAGCTTTTATCTCTATTTGCAAAACATAGAAGGAAGAAGAGAAAAGTTCCCGTGGGAAAGGTCTGTGTTACCACAGGCTTCTGTCAGGACAGGATAACTTTCCTGTAGAATATTCCTAGATCCATGAAAGGATAAAATAGGAACCCAAAACAAAAACATCATGGTCTCTATTTCCCCTTATATTCAGGAAGGGTGGCTGGGTATCTAAGCTATTCATGTGATTTATCTCATGTATTTTAAAGTGCAACATTTCTAGAAGCTCTCTCCTTGGTTTATGTCCTAGTTACAAGATGATGCAGTCAAACATACTCCTGGATCTTTCTTGTCCAGTTATGCTTGCACTTGCATGGCTATAGTTATATACAGCAAAAGCAGAGAATGCTAGTCTGCATAACAGGACATATCTTGGAGGATATACTCCGGCTAAATGTAACCCTGGGTGATATAACCCTCTGTCTGAAACAAAAAACACCTTGGCTAGTGCCATCCAACTCTTGGCTTCAATTGAAGTAGAGATTAAAAAAACGTATGCCTGGATCATAGTTTGCTATTTAGACATTTGCAGGCATTTATTCGTTCATATTCACTGAATAATATCTATTGACAAACACCAAAAAAAAAAAGTAACCCAGTAAGCAAGATGGTCAACACCCCATGAGCATTATACCACTCCTCCTAGAATTCTGTAGCTACTAAATCACCACATGGTCCAGCTCTCCCTTATGTTTAGAAATAAAGAAGTCTATAATGAAAGAATACAAGTAGATAATCTTTAGGATTTCAAAGATGTCCTGTAGGTACTAAGCTTAAACAGAAGCACAGAACTCACAGAAACAAATCAGCATGGTTGAAAGCTCAAGACTGAACTGAACAAAATCCATCTGGCAAATTGGAGGAAGCTCAGCTCCAATTGCCCTTATGCTATCCACCCACAATTCTGCTTGCTTGCCCTTGGAAAATGGGTACTGGTAACAGGCATTTTTTTAATAAACACACCCATGAGAAACACTACCAAGGAACACATCCAACACAGAAGGAATCAGCTTTCAGAACGGAAACTTTATGGCACTTCCTCACAGTCTGTACAGTCACAGTTTGTACAGTGCCCACGTTAATTTATGTTATTTACATATCCAGATACATTTGAGACCAGCCAGAGCAGATAGTTCTAAAGACTTTACATACTCACCATATCTTCTCCAAGCACTTAATTTAAAACACAGGACTGCCTACTGTGCATTATTAATGGCATTTCTAAACATTAGTGCCAGTGGAGGATTTGTTTCTGAGTGCAAATTTAACAAATCAACCATTTCCTCTGTGGATGATTGGTGCATGACAAATCTGAGGTACCTGCATCTACAGTTGTGCATGCTACAGACTCAGAAGATTTATCTGAAAATTTTCTGCTAAATATTTCAAGCTTGGGTGGAAACAAACCCAGGAGGTTCCTCAACAGCTACAGTAAAGGCTTTAATCTCATTACAAAAAACCCTATCAATTGGATTTGGCTCGTAACCACATCTACAGCTCCACTTACTCAGGGATAATATAGAGCAGGGTCTGTGTTGTATTGTATTGACCAAAGCTTCCAAAAGTGTAACTCCTGATGTGACAGAAAAATGGGTAAAGGTCCTTGGTTATACACACACCAACACCAAATAAAGGGCCATCTTAATAGCATCATCTTGTGCATTATTTAACCATAAGAAGAGGAAGAAGCAAAAACTTTGCATGTGATAATCTTAACATTAAGTACAAGACTGCTCTGTGAAGAAACAAAACCTAAGAAAAACCATGACAAGTGCAGGTTTACCTGTGCCACATAGAGGATGTTACGTCCAATTACTGATGTTCATCAATTTAAACCTGATTTATGGGCTGCAAAATCTCGTACCAGGACACTCCTTGATAGCAGTACCAATGTACATAGCTCTATCATAAGAAAAGAGCACTTCGTGCTGGGCAAACACACACACATTCTGAAAAATTAGATTAAGCATGTACAGGATTGTGGTTTGTGTTCCACTAAGTCATTTTTGTGCCATCGTTAGAAAATGCCCCCAAGCAGAGATGGGTTTGAGGGATTAAGAAGGAAAACTTGGCATAGGGAGATATCTAATATTGGCATTGCACCAGCAACATAACTGAACTCAAGTCTCAGCAAATGCAGTTTTGCTGACTTCAGTTTGCAAATTTTGACAGCAGTTAGTTGAATCCTGCCCCCATAAAAATCCCATGACTGAAATGGCATTGCCTATGTTTACACACCCTGAGAAATAAGACTTGGATTTACAAAGACCTGAGAACTTATATTCCTATACACACTGGGATGCCTGTTACAGAGGGTACGGGACACTTGAGACAACAGCAAAGTATCTGGCCACTATTACACAGTCAAGAAAGTTCTATTTAGATGATAAAGGCAAACACGTTTGTAAGAAGAAATATCTAGGGTGATTTATTGCTCCCCTGAAATGCAGAGAAGTCCCACAGGCTCCCTGTCACCATGTCAGTGCTTGAGTGAAAGAACAAGCAGGTCCTTTAAATCACAGGCTAAAGTCACTCTCTGCATTAACTGCACAGAGATTTCATCTCCATGTTGCCTCCTGATTGATGCAGTCTGTGTATGAGGAGTAATCTAAATACTGGATTGCACATATTTGGCAGGTCTTGCAGCCCTCTTTACAGACAATAGTTTTGTTATAACTTACAATGTAGTTACTGTAATACTGCTCAAACAGTGTGCTCTGTGGCATAGACAACTGCTTGGCCATTTCATATAGGCTTTCTGGCTTCAAGTCTTCAATGCCGTAAGTTTTAGTGAGGATGTATTCTAATTTCCAGTTTGATTCATTTTTCTCGTTGGCGTCTCTGAGGTCCAAGTAAAACTGGAAAAGATCCTACAGTTTGAAAAAAAAAAAAAAGAGAAAAAAAAATAGGCACCACTGTATTGCTTTCTTCCCTGCTTCATTAAGTCTCCGGAGTGATATATTGATTAGGAAGCTGTCACTCCTCATTATTCACATGTGAATAGAAGGTCACGTCCCACCCCAAGAGCTGGGCTTACACCCAAGGCTGGTACTTGCAGAGCAGTAATGGAGGGGGGATGGGGAGGAGAAGAAAAAGGAGCCACAAAGGCACCAATGGTAGTGTGAGAGGTCTTTCCTGTCCAAAATCCACTATGCTCATGTCTGCCTTAGGAGCGCGGCAAAAGGGTGAAAACCAGAAGTTTCCTTTCTCTGGGCACTGCTTGAGTGGCAGAATGGACAGAAAAAGAATGGCCCAGGAAGAAATTAAGGGAAAAGGAGAGATGTGGGTGCAGGAGTGAAATCTGCACAAGAAAGAAACAGCCTGAATTAGCAAAGATCTCCAGAGAGAACCCCACTCCTGATCAAGCTGCAGGGTGCACTGTCACTGAACTCAGAGGGGTCAAGATTTTATCCTGAATTACAGAGAGGAAATCTGAATCATTCAGAGCCAAAATAATTACACAGGATTCACTTTATCTTCAAAAATCACACGAAACTACAGAGTAGAAGTATTCTACTTTTTTTCCTTATAAATTTATCATTTCCTATAAAAAGCATAAACTCTGTATAGAAAGGTGTGAAATTTCAAAAGATATAATTATGCTTAAAAGGGCTTTCTTCATCAACCCTTCTACACCCTTTAGAAGCATTTCATGGACTGCATCCCAAAGCTCAGGCTACCACCAGCAAACAACACTGGTATGTAAACAAGCCCAGGATTTAGGTGAACCTTTTTCACCCTTGCAGAGCTCCCTGCAAATAGTTTTAGGATTTTAGAAAAATTCTGACTGTCTTTGATCCCACATCATGAGAATATTCCACAGAGAACAGAAAGCACTGGGTAGTCTGACAGGCACAGAAAGACCAACCAAGTTATCTTTCAGATTTCCTTTCCTTTGTCCAGGAAGAAAAACTAAGAGTAAGTACTGAAGTTCTATCACCAGTAGCCATAATACTACAAAGGCTGACACCTCCCTGTAAGTTTTACTGACACCATTAAAGTCTTAAACAATGCTTTAAAATCTCTACTTACCAGCAAACTATAATCAAAAAGATCATATTGATACAATCTGACACCAGGGTTATTGGATTCCATTTGCCATACACTCTTCACTGGGGTTACAGCAGGTGCCACAAACAAGGAATTGACTGGCTTTTCTGTAGAAAAAGGGAAGTTGAGGAGACAGTTTCCTTTCAAACATTTCTTTTTCAAATAAATGTTTTTGTAGCGTACCAACACAGCAAGAACAAGAGTGACTGGCTTAAGGACAGCATTTTTTTCACGTGAATTAGCTATATCACTGTGAACTCCTGTACTTCCAATGGATAGACCAAAACCTCTGTGAAATACCACAGTACCCATTCCATTGTGTACCACTTAAGCCTGTACTAGAGGCTCCCCAACCAATGCAACTACCTATGCAAAATGGTCTTGTCTATATGTAAAGTCTCTGTAATTTGTATATTTCTACTAAAGAAATATTCAAACCTTTTAGTTGCTGTTTCCATGCTGTATTTTACAGGTTGTTTTATGTATTTTTGATGTTATTAGAAACACCAAGGTCTGTTTCATCACCTGACCTCACTTGTCTAGACTAGCCCAGCACCTACTATGTGAACACCAATCCTTACAGCAACTGAAATACGAGGATGTTCGTGGGTTTTATCAAGACAGAATATACAGGTGAGAACATTGAGAGGTTCTCTGTGGAACAAGAAGGAAGCCCTAACTATTCCCATCTCTGACAATGTCACAGCAGTGAAATCATAAGGCCAGCCTCCACATATAAGCAGAAGTTCTGAAAGCTTGGGAAACAGTAGGTTCTTCTGGAGAAGATAAAACTGAGCTCTAGTTCAGTACACTGATGTTGGCTGCAATATTCCATTTCTCTTGAATTCTCTGGAATTTTGTCAAGAGGAAAATGTCATGAATAGAAGACACGTACAGACTAAAACTGTACAGACAAATAAAATGTGTATTTGATTACTGTATAAATTTTGTCAAAAGATGCAAAATTACTAAAATAATTTGGAAGCAGTTACTTGCACATGCAAACTGTAATGACAAACACCAAGATCAGTCTATCATCAGTGAAATTTGCAGTAGAGATGACTATTTCATGCACAAATGGGACAATGTACAAAAAAATGTAGGTATAACACTACATGGAGCACTGTTAAAAAAATATATATAAAAAGCCAGTTCTTTCACTGGACTGGATTATTTTTTTACTGGATATTAACACCATGTAAAAAGGTTAAAAAATTGGAATAGTGTTACCTAGTCAGCATTTCGGGTATTGCTCATATGAGTTTATATAAAATTTAGATGAAGACCCAATTAACATTTGAGTATTTTACATGAAGCAAAGCAATGGACCTCTCACTGTTCTATGGTTCAGACACAACTTGTTAGAGATCTGTTAGATATGCTAAAGTGCTCCATATGGCCATGCCCATGCTTAAAATGAAGGAATTTCAAAGCAATAAACAAAAATTTCAATGTGGGTGATTTTCTTGAAGGGAAATTAGCTGATCTAAGAGATGCAACAGGCAGAGACTTTCTTTCCCCTGCCTCCTGCTTACCCTTATCTTAATTAACTTTGAAGCAGCAGGGAACTCAGCAGAGAGGCACAGTAATGATGCAGGAAACACAAGAACACAGAGCATGTCTAGCTGGCCTGAGAACATTCCCTTTGACACATTACACAATAGCAACTGGCTAGTATAATTTGCCCATGTCACTGAGAGAGCAGAGAGGAAAGACTAGAAATTCTTGTCTAGGCATAAGCATTCATTAAAAAAAAAAAAAAGAGGAAGCTTGGGGAGTCTCTTCTGACTTCAACAATAAAAGACAGTCACCCTTGCAAGGTTCTCTTTGGAAATAAAAGCGGAGTATGTGGGACTTGAACTCTTGCAGATAAATAGCAGTATTTCCCAATTTCCTTTTTCTATTATTTGTAACAGAGGCTGACTAGTAAGAACATGCAAGAAAGTATTAATTTGCTTTTAATCAGGAAGAAAAAGTTCAGGAGTCAACAAGCATCATTACCTTCTTCATCCAGGAGGATCATGATGCTATCTCTATGTGTATGTCCAAAAAACTGGCCCGCAATAACACTACTGTATTTGCGAAAAATCTTTACCAGTCTCTCATTGTAATACTCCCTGATAGCTGTAGTATTCCTTGCAAAAGGCAAGTATCCTACTGGTACATGACCTATTATATACACCTAAGGAATTAAATACAGAAAGCACAATTAGCACCTTCATTTGAAACTTAAACTTTTAGCTGTAATCTAGAAATGGTTACCAGTTTCATCATAATGCTATCTCAGAAATGGCATTCTGAAAGCTGTAAATCATTACAGTTTTTTAATATAAAATATCAACAGTAAGAATGCTTAAATTCATAATATCAATTCATTATATTACTGGGGGGAAAAAAAGTTCCAATAAATCTATGTGTGATTTTAGGCTTAAGGAAAATGGTATCAATTACTTCAAATGAAAAAAATAAGTTACTAGAACAAGACTTATAATTTGGCATCTCAATGGGATTGAAGGAAAAACTTACGTTTGAGTATTACAGAGCCTGCAACATGCCTGCACCAGAAACATGGAAAATCGATTAAAACCCCTCTGTCTGAGGTAGAGACAGTGTCAACTGTACGCAACAATGCTGCAGGGTTTCATGAGGAAGGGAAATCTCTCCTTTCTCGAGTGTAAAATAATATTTCTAAAATTGCAACACTGTAGCAAAATGTAAACTTGCTTCAAATGAAACACTTGTTCTGCTCAGATGATGAACAAAGCCCCGCACCAATCAATCAATCAATCAATCAGGAGCCAAAAATGTATAACTTCACTTCAAAACCTGAGTATTGTAAGACAATTTATTGTAACACTCAAATCACAGCAATTGCTGCAGCTTGGCTAAGCTTTTTAGTTGACAAACTCCTTTCTAATTTCTACTTTTGATACTTTTAATTACATTACAATGCAAAGAAAATATGCTTATTTTTGTATTAAGCCAAAAGTGTATATCTTAAAATTAAAGACTATGTGTAAAAAGGTCAGAAACTGGCTTCTAAAGTATTTTATACAGCAGGTAAGAAAAGGTATATTACTGCATAATTTGAGGAACTTCATTCAACTAGTTTATTAATTGTGGCAGTATAACGTGCATATTAAAGGAAGAATTATTAAATAAAATTCTGATTTTGTAGTATCTTTGACAGCATTAATATTCTTTTGGAGGCATGTTTATATTTTCATTGTCTCTATTTCTTCCTTCTTTTTTTTTTTTCTTTTCAAAATTGAAACAAATAATGATATGTTCCGTTCATGGCGCCTACCTTTTCCTTCTTTTGTGAAGAGGTTTCAAGTATTCCCTCCAGCCAGGCAAACTGGTTTGCTGGATCAGTGATATTCACAGTTACACTGTTCGGGCTGTAATATAAATTTGTGTTCAGACTGATTATCCTGAGTGGTTGATAGCTATTACTGGATTCAAACAGCTGTGTGTAGAAGCCACCTGTGAAAATAAGACCAACATCATATGACAAATGAAAGGCACAACTTTACAATCAAAGTATACCACTGACAAAATACCCAGCCTTACTCTTTCTAATAGAATGTCATGCTTATTCAAGCCACACCGTCACCTTATCACAACAGAACATCTTGACAATGTTTTCAGCCACATTTTAGTAGAAGTTGACACTGAATTAGCTATGAATTCTTGCCTGTAATTATCTTTGTGTTATTTGACAGTATTCAGATGCAATTATCCAACTGACATGCAAGAAATGCCCTGTAATATTTCTTCCACACTTGACAGATACCAGTAGTTGTTAAAAGGTCCATATTTCTTGAAATACAGCAAACATAACAGGCTCCTCCAGGAAGAACTGTTTGAGTTTAGCAGCCTTGTACTGTGAAAGTTATTAACTTCAGACGGGTGATATGATGAAAAGTAAAGACCACATTTTTCAATCCTTGCTCCCAAAATGAGCTTCTTCAACGGGTATAATTTCATAGTTCATGGACTTCAACAGAGCCACAGCAACAGAAGTATAACAATATATTTTAACTTAAGGTCTGCCTCTTTGAGTTTTATTATCCTTATTAAAGTTTCTACTTCCACTCTTATCCAGAGTTTGTTCTCATTCAGGACACAAAACCACAAATTTAACTTCCAAATCCCTAATGTTTGAGTGGATTGGAAATTGAGTTGCACTTTCCATTCCTTTGCTAAAAAGAAAAACTCTAATTAGGATATCAATATTCTGCCAGTTTAGTAAGTTGGACACAAATATTAACAGTATAATAATGACTGTGTGCTACCATAACCTGAATAAAAATGTACGTATCCAATATGCTCTGAAATACATATTGCATTGAAACAGAAACAACATTTTAACAGCTTTTTACAAATCAAAGTTAGGTTTTCTTGTGCATCATATGCTTTCATCTAAAAAGTATTACAAGGTCTTGAAGGCAGAAAGATATTTCACATGCATTGGTACAAAGTCAATAACACTATACATGTTACAAGAAGTGATAAATATTGCATTAGAAAGGAATAAAAGTACTCTGAATATAGGCACTGCCATTCAAAAAGGTAAGTAACTTCTTCCAGGAAAAGTGTTACAGATAATCCTTGTTCTGATTCATCCTATGAGACTTAGCTAAACAAACTGGACAAATCCATAGAAACATTAGTTCCCTAAACCCCAGCTTCACAATGCATTACTGCCATACTTTACCTTTTCTGAAGGTATTGATTGCTTCATCATTTAGCCAGGGTTTCCAGAAATCTGCTACAGCATTGTAAACTTCACTGGTAGTTACAGGAAGCTGATCCTGTAAGAGAGGAGAACCTGCCTAAGTCTTAGCATTCAGACACACAGACAAAAAAAAAAATCACTACATTATCCTATCTGACCTCTTGCATAATATCCAGTCATCAGCAGGAGGAATTCAAGAAAGGAAAAAAACAATTTCTGAATATCCACTATTGCTGATCAGGAACAAATGCCTAAACTTAGTCAGAACCGATAGCATGGCCTTGTTAATGCATTACTAAACTAATGTAAGAAATATGTCAAGTCTTAGGAATACAGCAGAATGGAAAATTATACATTCTGCAAAAGTAATAAATCAGCTGACAAGTCAAAGTCTAAAAATAAAGGTTTTTGGATGAAAAGCTTGAATATAAGCTTCTTTTTCAGAAGGTGACTTTTTCAAGCAACTTGGAGTTCACAGCTGTTCTCCAAAAACTCCACTATGGGCCCCAGAAACATTCTGGTGAAACTCACAAATATTTCCATAATGTCCTGTTGTTCTAGTAACAACAAAGCATTGTAAAATGTAAAAGAAAAAGTTCTGTCAATGTTTTGTCCCACAGGCTGTAATTAGGACTGTAGCACTCTTCAGTCTGAGCCACAGCCTGATAAGACCCATGCTCTGATCTAACCCTGACAGGAAGATACCAGTCTGTCCTTGCCTTTCCTACAATATCTGCTTGGACGCTTGGTGCTAGAAGGAAAAAACAGGGGTCGAAAAACAGAAATGGTACTGCTGTGCATGTTTTCTTAAACACAAAATTCGACCTTTCCACGATCTTTGAAACCAAACCTACATTATTAGAGGTTTAGGCAGTAAGTCTCTGTCTAGGAGCAGTGCAATCAGACATCTGTTGAGACACTTGTTGACTGCAGTGCACAGACAAGTTATTAGGACACCTTTGAGCCAGAGCTAACAGTCACTAACAGACACAGCAAAACCTGATCTAGGTAAGAGGCCATGTTATGGACTGAAGGTGCTTTGGACCCAGGCAAGTCAGTGTTCCGTGAACTGCTAGAAGCAGTTTGGGAATTTGTTTAAGCAGGAGCCAGGGTATGAAACAAGTAAGACTATGCAAAAACACCAATATATGAGGTCACAATATATGATCTGAAAGGTATCCCAATGCTTGATTAACTTGAGTAGTAATTTTACCATGTTCTGAAAGAAAAGTCACCCAGGACTGTTCAGTTGTTAAGATGGACAGCTCAGAACACAAGAAGAGAGCAATAAAATTCTTTGGTGCATGGTGAGTGCACAGCTTTCACACTTGCTTCGGAACAGCCTACAGTGTGTGGCTTGCTCCATATCACTTCCAGTCTACAGGACATTTGCCAAGCATATCCATAGGAAAAAAAAGAAATGTCACAAAGAGCAAAAAGCAAATATTAAAAAATCAAACAAGTTGAAGTGACCCCATAGTGGGGATTGTCTGATCCCATGATCTTTTTCAAACAGTAACTGAAAAGCATGCCAGTTCTGCACATTGGTGAAGCATGCCATTCTGAAGCATCACAGAAACACTCCTGTGTGCCTTTGTGCAGGGAGAACTCCAACAATCACCAGTTATTCCAATCACCAGCCTGTTTCAGTGTTCCATTTGCTGCCCATCTGTCCCTCCTGAGCATCTTTTTTTTCTGTCTTCAGATTTAATATCACAAACAAAATTCCTATTTGTTGAAAAAGTCCCTGCATTCTTTGTTTACAAGGTTATTGTATCCAGGGTTTTTTTTCCCTATCAAAGGATACTGCTGAGTGACAACTATTCTCTGTTAAGACATTTTTAGAAATGAAACAAAATGGAAACAAAACACTGTGTGACACTTCAGTTAAGGCGTTATTTATCAAAATACTTTACCAGTGGTTTCTAGTGGAACAACCAAGTCCTCATGTCAGTGCATATGACAAGCCAAAGCTCTACTACGACAGTAAGAACACAAGAGGCTCAGTCACAGTTTGGTTTCTGCACTCACATTTCCTATGTCTAGCTCTTATTTTGTCTCCCACGTTTCCTTTTCCCCATCCCTCAGCATCTCTGTTACTCTCCGATTTGGAAGCCACTAACTCCAGCAATGACACGGGCAATCACGCAATCACCTACTGCACCAACATGTACCCTGAGAGGCCTAATGAGTACCACAGAAAGCTGGAATACAAGCCTTCAGGGTGTGAAGGGGTGTTACTGAATTCCCATGACACATTTCAAACAAAATATTTCAGCTGACCTGCTCCGTATCCCTTCCGATCCCCTCAGATCCAATGACAGCATTTGCTTCTGATCCAGTGTGCTGCCAGATCAACCCACAACACACTTTAAAGGACATATGAAGCAACTGTTTACTTTTGAGTATGCCAAGAACAATACTCAGAACAGTGAAAGTGAAAAAGCACTGTCCTCAGTTGCACATAACCAGTGAATCATCAGTGTGAATATCTCTAAATGTCCAATCAGGAAAGAAACAACAGACTTATTTTTAATAATAGCAGTAAAACTATGGGAACTTTACAAAAATTCTGCCATTACTTCATTTTAAAAAAAGAAAGCCAGTGATGCCAGCTGACAGATTTCCAGTAGGTCTTTCAGTAAGCACTGAAACTTACCTGGAACAGGCTCACAGGCCCACTGAGGATGTAATTTCTGCTAAATTAAGTTACTGTATATGCATGCATGACATACACAGTAAGGAAAAAATAAGTGTGCATTAACTATGTTGACACATGGTGGTTCTAAGCCATGAGGAATGATTAGCAGTAAATTTGCATGACCTTAGGCCATGTACGGAGTCAACCTGGCATAAAAACCTGCATGACCTCAGGTCATGTCCAGATTTTATCTGGCATTAAGATTTCCTTAGGTAAGAGTACAGAGAGAGAGAGAGAGATGTGGTGTCTGTTCTACAATGGAACTATTTAGAATTTTAAATGCTAACTGAAGAATTGTAGAATTCTGTTTCCAGAATAACAGTTACACAGAATTAACTCTTATTTTTCAGACCTGTCAGGAGTTAGGAATACACTCAATATGACATATGAACAAATTTCTAACTTCTTTTACCTGTGGCCAGTAGTCATGATTGCCTAAAGCTGGGAAAACCTGAAGATCTGGAAAGAAATTACGGATGGTAGAACTCAGATTACCAATGATATTAATGACCAACTTAGTGGAGAGCTCTTTTACAGGAACATGAGGAGGGCTATCTCTGAAAAAGGAAAAGGCTTGATTAACAAAGGTTTGTTAGCAATATATGGAAAACAAAAAATTCTGCAAACACATCTACATTCTAGCATGTAACACTACCGTACACTTTAATTAAAATCATAGAATGAAAGGTTCTCTGCAAAGGCTTTTGTTTAAAAAAACATGAACAAATAGACTAGTTCAGACAATGTTTGTCCTATGATTCATATTTATCATAAAGAAGATTTCTTAGAAATTAGATTAATTTAATGTCATCACTTTGAGCTACTGTGCAGTTTGGGTTATATATCTGTCATCACCTGCACAACACTGCAAATTTCTTTTATCCCTTTTAACAACATCCTGTTGAAAATTAAGTACAATAAGGTAAGTGAAATAAATTAATCACTTGTCTTCATATATTAGTATTTCTTAACACCCTTTCCCAACAAAACTATGTGCTATAATATAAACAAACTAGTTTTCACACTCAAAAATACTGACCTCTTGGATACGTCATCCACTGTTGTATGCCATTAAAAAATTGTGTGATGGTGGAATTGAGAGTTTTGCTATGGCAGAAGAGTAAATCAATGCTATCTTTTATGAATACCTAGAAAGTAACATGGCATAATGCTATGCCTTGATGTCCTAGTACTATCAAGCTACTCATATGCCTCCCTTTCACACCTCTTTCTCTAGTCCCACTGCTGAAACACAAAAAGCCTCACAGGTAACATCTCTGTGAGAGTATTATTGTGCCCACTTTCTTATATGGAAGACTGGAACAGGAAAAGTAAATGTTTTTACTCAACAGAGGTCTGCAATGAGGGATTCTGAAACCACACTTTCTTTAGAAGCACATGTAGCTATGGGTGACAGTAATGAACAGCGAGGCAGCATCTGTGACACTGTTACCCTCCCGCTGCTAGCCACTGATCTAGAATCCATACAGGCACCAAACCAGAATGGTAATTTTATACATGTTTATATACAAGTTATAGTATTGCTTGATTCTAGTTACCTTTTACAGAACCAAATACAATTTAGTTACAGCGTATCTTCTAAGAAAGGATGCACTTCAGATTTAATGACCTGGAGATCTACAAAATGCACTGCTTCCCGTAATAATTCATCCCAGTCAGTTATTGCCCTGACCTTTCTTTTTGCTTTTTCCACCTCCCACCATCCTTGCACCCTTTCTATTAAGTTACACTAATACAGCCATATGCTAAATATCACAATGAACAGTCCAACAACTATCACAGAGATCTAAGTCTGTTCCTGAGGCCTTATATTCTCAGTCAGTCTTCCATGTAGTAGCCATTTGGACAGCTAAAGGGACAACTAGCAATTTTGAGATACAGAACTCAGATCTGTTGGTGCAAAAATAAACTTGTGAATTACTGCACTATCTGGCTATCCAGCTTTAAATGCAGAGTGACTTGAACACTTACCCTGTCCAAATCATGAATGAAACCTGTTCTTTTGAATCCTTCATGAATGCAAATGCTGACAAAATAAGCTGATAAGGAGAATCACACAAAAAGTCTCCAAAAGGGCCTGGGTTGGAGGCATTGGCTCCTTTGGAAGAAGAACAAACTTTGGTGCGATCAGGGGTAATGTGGTAAGTCGGATCTAAATGTAGATCAGATACATGCCAGAACTGCCCTGTTTTCAGAAAACAAAGATTAAAGAAAATGCATTATTTGCACTTGAACTGGATATACAGAAATAATGCCAGGTTTGTTTTATCTACTGCTGCTCCTCTTTAAAGTCTTGAAAAGGAGAATACATTCAATGAACTGTTGATTAGCCTGTCTGATAAGCGTGGGCAAGTTCCACCTGACGAGTCCCTCACATAGTCTGCTTAGAAAAACTGAAAACAAGCAGAAGCAGAGGCATGGATTTATGCTACTCACCATGGAAAGTGGAAAGTAGAGAAGGCAAAAGGATTTCTTCACTCCATTTGAAAAGAGAGGGAGCTGTATTTTAATTACTTTTCCAGACCTTCCCTGGCTGGAAGCTACTATAAAAGATCACAGTCTAGAAAGAAAGGCAGGTAACAGCATGTGTGCAAAAATTGCAAAGTTCTTCTCAGCAGACACAGTAGGAAAGACTGGGCTTCTCACCATACAGCAGTGTGTCAGTCTTATCTACTCACTACTTTCCAGGCTGACATGCTCTGTCACTGTTACATAGCACTGCATGGAAAAAGGAGCTGAGAAGCATAGCAATATGCTGAACAAGATGAATGAAGTCTGTGTTAGACTACTAGCCCTCAAGTTTCATGTAAAAGAAGCGCAATTTTTTTCTGTCAGTTTCAAAGAACTTGGTAAACATACACATGAATCTGGGGCAGTGGTTGTGAAATTGGCACGGATATAAATTGATTTTTCCCAAGGTCACATGCTCACTCTGTGGCTAAGCAGGTACCACGCGACTGTACCACATGGAGTTTTATTTCAGGAATCAAAGACCAGCAGAGGTCTTCAAAATCCGTAAAACTGTGACGCCTACCAACAGGAGATAGAGAAATGCAGGGACACTGCTATGTGCGTAGTCCAAGGCAAGTGTGAGTAACGTGGAATGGGAATTCCGTGGGAAACCATTTCGGAGCACTCACCTGCAAGCATGACCCCAGCGGGGATCACGCCAGGCAGATCGTATGTTTGCTGACAGCACAGCCCCCAAACGCGGTGTTTGCAGTGCGTGCCTCGGGACACCGCGCCAAACGCAGGGCTGAACTCACCTCACCCGCCGGCCTGCCCGGACAACTAAATATAAACCCCGTTTAACCCCCGCACCTGAAAAGCGACGCGTTGACTGATCTAACAGTCACGTGAAGCCGAAGCCAGTTGGGACAGGGAATACTACTGCAGCAGGATATGTGTGGGCAGCAGTGCCAAGGGGAGGGAAAGGAGGCGCAAGCGGGGAGCGCGCAGCCCCGGTACCCCCGCCGCCGGGCTGGCAGCGGCCCCCAGCCGGGCCTCCCTTCCTGGGCCGCCCCTCTCCCGCCTCCCCCCGCCCTCCACGGCCGGGCCCCTCCGCCGCTGACCCCCGGCCGACTCACCCACGGCGGAGCGGGGCTGCGGGCCGGCCGGCGCCGCCTCCAGCGCGGAGCAGAGCAGCGCCAGCCCGAGGGCCACCCGCAGCTCCATGTCGGCCGTGCGGGAGCGCCCGGCTGGCCGACGGCTCTACTGGTGTGACCGCCTCGGCGTCCGGGAAAAGGGCGAGCCCCAGACGGCTTGTGCAAGCCCCGGCCCTCTGCGGGGCCGCCGGAAACCACCGCGCCCCGCCCGCACCGCTCGGGGTACAGGCTGCCCCAGGCCGCGGCCGCGGTAGCTGCTGTCGCCTCAGCCGGCCGTGCCCGGGCTGACCTTCAGGAGGTGCCACCCCCGGGTCAGCGCTAAGGAGTTCGCAGGAGCCAAGCCGGGCCGCGGGCAAGGCTGAAGTCGGGGCACCGGCTGATGTAAGGCGGCCTCGAAGGAAGGCTGCGCTCAAGATACCTCACACCAGTCTCAAGCAGCTCGTGGAAGGAAGGTTTCTCATGGCATAAATGTAAAAATGGATCCCGGTAACTTAACATGCTTAAAAAAAAAAAAAAAGAAACGCTGATGAAATAGGCTATCAAGTGCACCTTTAGTACAGCTTAAGGGAGCGATGAGGTGTATTGTAAATACAAGTCTCCGCTGCCAAGGCTTTTAGAGCTGCTCTTTACTGCTGAAGTCAGAATAGTTTCATCTAGAAGAGTACTTGGTGTCAGTTTTAGGAGAAGATCACAATAATAATGTTATGGATCTTGTGGCTGTCCTGAAATGCCCCATTGGTCACCATGTTGTTCCATTCAGATCTTCTTTCCAGAGCTCTGCAAAGCTGTGTTAGTGGCAGCTGCAAGTCCCATGTGTCAGTATATTCCTCTTTTTTCCACTCTGAGCGATATCACAGGCACTCCACAGGCACCACTTCTCCACTTTTCTCTCCCTTATTTGACAGTAATATTGTTTATCAGTGGAATAGCATGTAGGGGAAAGTAGCTTTTGTTTAAAAGGCTACTTTTTAACTTTGTTTAAAAGTGACTGTCATGCAAAATATTTGCCATTCAGGGGTTATTTGTAAACCAAGTCTTAAAAATTTGCCTCTGCATTTCTTTCCTCATTTTTAATAAAACCCCCTGTTTTTTAATTAATGACTCCACAAATCATTTGTTGTGAAGATGAATGCCAGTATTGGGGAGGCAAGTCTGTTTACCCTAGTAAAGAGAGTTGCTTCCAACATTTCTGAGAAGGAGTGGCTGAAAAGCACAGTCAGGCACTCACAGGCAGAAGCAGAGGGGAGGCAGATGACAGCTGTAATATGTACTGAAGCTGAGGATTAAATGGGCTCATAAAACTAAAGGGCAGAAGATGCTGCTTAAACATAACTTGCATTTTATCAGTGAAGCAGCCCAAAGCATAGAGAGTGGAGCTAAAACAAGTTCTACTTTTCACTTCTCTCATACCAGAAAGTTAGCTCCTAGATTTTAAAGTATCAATACCCACCAAATAAAACTTATTTATAATGGTTGATAATTAAGGACGCTGTCTTCTAGATGTATAATGTTCCCCACAAGAGAAAACAGACTTGAATATTCCTTTCAGACAGCTTCTATGTAAAAAAATAAAGCTAATAACGTTAAATTTTGTATTTGTGTGTATTAGGTGTCATTTATGTGGGAACTTTTATCAGATGAGTTACCCCTGTTATCCTATCTATGAAGGGAAGCAAGAAGCCTCTTCACATAGCACACAGCAGATCTGAAGGATGACACTGTGCATGATGAGGCCTTGGAAGTTGGGCAGGATGCTCCTCCTGCACCTCCCTCTGCAGCCACACCCACCCCTCCCAGAGTACTGACCAGCTAAATCCACAGCTCAGCTCTGCCCTTGTTTGCAAAGCTGGAGGTAGCTACACCTCCGTGTGGTTCTCTGAGTCAGTGTGTAGAAAATAGGGACTCTCCAAACAATCTCCTCCCTGCTGCCAAAAACCTGTTTCAATATTCCTAATAATCTGAAGCATAAGGCAGTTTTTCTCACCCTGGTCTTTTAGGGAAATGGTGTTCAGGCTTAAAGTTTTACTTTATATCTTTTAAGCAGCATTTAATTTTAAATTGCTCAAAGTGCAAATTGTTACCTCTTGTACATATTAGCTATGAAACAAGAGCTCAGGGAGGGGAATTTCAGTAGGTTCATGTTGTACTGTCTTCCTCCCATTCGTGTGGAGACTGATAAAAAGGAGTTACTATGCTGACCCTTTCCCCCCACCCTGTGAAAGACTTCAATATTTGTTTATTAGCAAAAAAGAAAAAAAAAAAAAATCAAACTCTCTTAACTATTAAAACCAAAACTTCATGATCCCTGGAACATCACCTGTCAATCTATTGACCTTAACCTATACTGGGTAACAAGTTCCCAGAGAAGAGAAGAGCTGAAACTGGCTTGAGCATCTCACTTCTCTGTCTACATTAATACAGGGACTGTAGATTTCTGCAGCAAAAAGCCAAAGTCAATTTTTCATTTCCCCAAGTACACTACACCTCATAGGCTGCTGCACCATTGTGTACCACATGCTTTTCTGTCCTTTAACTCAGAAAAAGGAACTTTGAACACATCCCTCCAGAACACTGGAATATTAGCTGATTAAATGCAAAAGGAGCACAGGTTTAAAAAACCTTTTAATTTGTTTGATATGCATTCCAAAACAATTCACATACATTCCATTTACCGTAAAAAAAAAAAAAAAAGAGAGGCAAGTGTTTCAGAAATTTAATGCCAAGTTTAACCTGTTTCACTATACAGCACAAGCATGCCAATTTGATGGCATAAAGTTTTTTTTTTATAAAAAACACTCACCCCAAAAATCTTTATTAACCTTTCATGCCAGAAGTGTGCATTTTAGCTACAATCGATTATGGACGGGCCATTAATCCATCCAGGAGAAGTAACATCTGGACAGAGGTCAGGAAAACGCTATGCTTTCTCATAGTGGCGAACAGCAACCACATCACCAAAGGTGAGAGTCTGCAAGTCCAAGGAGAAGACAGGCATGTTAGAGGCTGGACCATTTTCTGTAATGATTTAACACATATTACTGACATTTTAAACGAACAAGAAGCCAAGCCTTAGTTACGGTTCCCATAAGAAATGATACTTTCTCCTTGCTACTTTCACACCCAAGAAACACAATGTACATTTGCAAGACAGCTGAAGTGAGATTAGACATTGCTGGTTTTTAAATATAGCATTGTTTTAATACATATTTAACACTTGTTTTCCCAAAGCTGTACACTAAGATGTACAATCTAAAATTCCAAGGCCTCTATACCCATATTCCATACTATTATGCATAGCTATAAACTTAAGGAGACCCTTGCCTTAAAAAAAAATGCATTCTGTACCCTATGTAGCTAGAACTACCAAATACTGTAGTCACTGCAGTTGTGCAGAACACCAACTACAGTGTGCGTTCTGGAGGTATTTCCTGAATACAATAGGGCACCCCACTGTATTCAAATTCCAAAGGAAAAGATGTTCTGGATTTGTGAGATTTGCGTGTAGCTGTTTAAAAAGCAAAGCACGTGTTTTCCCTAGAATTTCTTGCCACATTGTGTTTCACTGACTATGCTTTAAAGTTTGCATTATTTGCAAGTCTTCATCCACACAGATACTTTCTGAAGTATTTAGGAAACAAAATAACTGGTTTTTTTCCAACAACCAAGTTTGATTGATTAGTATAGCTGAAGATATTTTGGTTTTGAAAGCTACATCTCTGTGCCAAAAATACGCATGAGAAGTGCCACCCTGGACATTAGTTGTGGTAACTTACAATATTTATTCACTCTGTACTCTTGTTTTTAAAGTCAGGAAAAGCATGTGAATTTAAGCTAAGTCTTTTCTCCACAAAATTGCTGTTTATCATAGTTTTTAAAGAAGATAGAAGGACTAAACCCTTTATTATTAAATATGAAAATGCTTTTATCTCCTGCAATATTGTAATTTTATTTTCACAGGGAACTACCTGTTCCATATAATTAAATATTATTTATGTGTGCATACATGAGTTTTTAAAGAAATCTTAATTGCCACTGGCAACAGATAATTTCCTCTATAATCAAGAACTTTGTATCATTACGAATTCATCAGGACTTTTTTTCTTGGGTATTTACACAAAAGTCTAGAAAGAGAACATATACACTCTGGAAATCCACAGGCTGACCTGCTTAAGACCACTAGCAATTTTTTAGTTGTCAGTAAAACAAGACATGAAACAAAACAAAATAAATATTTGAAAAATCTCTGCTAGCTTTCCCACCAATTAAGGATTTATGTCTAAGTCACACTGATCACAAAGCTTGAGGATAAGGGTAAGTGAGGAGTGTTAGCGCTGCATGTGAATGCTCAACATGCTTTATACTTACCATTACCATTTTGCCATCCTTTATTTCTCTGACAAAGTTTGTCTCTTTGCCGTCCCATTTCTGTACGTGCACTAGCTTCTCTCCATCCAGGGTCACAACTGACTGTGAGATACCAAGAAACACAAAGACATTCATTTATTTAGGGTACTTGGGATTTTGCTCACACATTCAGCATACACTGTTCTATTGAATTCTCTTCAATAGATGGATGTGGATCTAGAATGATAAAGTAGTCCCAGCCATTTTAAAGCCAAGGCTATGAATCATCCTCGTTTTAAGCATGAACTCCACACAATTCTTGTTTTTGTCAAAGGATAAAAAAGTTGTTATCCTTTGAGTTCCAGTCTCACAAGAACCCGGCTTCAGATGTGCCTTAGAGTAACATTTGATGTTAAAACCCCAAAGGTGCAGGAAAAAAGGCATTTGACTATTTTGACTGGGAAAAGTTATGCCAAATGATATTTGGCTTGTGAGAAAAGCAGGCAGCTAACACAATCAGTTGACACTGGAATGCAGACAGGGGTCTGGCAATGTGATGCAGGCAGGGCAAGCAAGACGCAATCTTGCCTTTTTTTTTTTTTTCCCCTGCCCTTTGCAGTGCTATAACTAGTAGTAGCAGAAGTTACGTTTTTTCCCTTTGACCCTACCAAAGGCAGAGCCTGAAGGGCGGGGGTGGGGAGGAAGAAGAGAGAGGCCACTGCAGCCCCAGAGTTCACTTACTTTGCAGTTTCTATCATCGGGGGTAGTTTCATCAAATTCCTCTCCAAGCTTAAAGCTGATTTCTGTGTTTTTGAAAGTACTTTGAGTCCTGATAACTACTTTGTCCCCCTCGCTGCTGATAATCACAGTGGGTTTAGTCACATTCCCCACCTGCCGTGTTGCAAACCCCACTCCTAGACCATTCAAGGGAAAAGAGAAATCCATCAAACTTTGGGAATTTACTTTTTTTTTGTCCCCATATCGAAGTACAGAAATCTTTTACCCCGCTCTACAGCTGTAAGCTATCCTTGTGAAACGCTGCTTTCTGCTTCGCTTGTGCCCTTGTACCGAGAGTATTCATCAGTACCGCCCGCCCAGCTGTAGCTCCGCGTCCTTCCCTGCCGCCGAGCACGGCAGCACCGCACCACGTCCGCAGTCGCCCGCATGGCCACGATCGCTTCTGCTGCTCAGAGTTTCAGTTCCTTATCACTCCAGCATAACGATTTCTTTTTGTTTGTTTGTTTCCAGTTTATCCGCAGGCAGCACGTGCCCGCCTTTCACACGCTTCCCGTAGCCCGGGGGCATCGCCCGGAGCCATTCCCACGCAAACACACCCGGCACCCCGGCTGAATGACCCGCATCAAATAATAGCTATGGAGAGAAGCACAGCCGCCTCAACCACCCCCTCCATCCACACCACCGCTGTCAATGCCTCACTTACATCTCTGGCAATGGGGGGGGACACGCTTTTAAATTTTTAGGTTTTTTTTTTTTTTAAGATGCTGCAAAATCCCAAGGTTTCCTAGAGGTGCCGCCATCGCCGCCCGGCAGTACCTACCCAGCGCCTTCATGTACTCGTCGAAGTTGTGGCTGTCCACCAGCTTCCAGGTGGCGCAGAAAGCCTCGACCATGGCGGCCGGCTAGGTTTTCCGAACGCGGTAGCAAGAGCGCCGGTGCCGCTGCGCCGACCCGCATTTAAAGCCCGCGCCCGGCGGGGGGCCGGGGGCGGGGGGCGGCCGCGGTCCGCCCCCGACGGCTGTCGCGGAGACTCCCGGCACCGGCGGCCGAGGGCGCTCTCCGCCGCCAGGGACGGGGCTCGGGGTGCCCGGCCGGGGCACACGGCGGGACGGGGGGAGGGAAGGGACAGGGCCGCGTCCGCCTGCCGCACCGCGCCTCGCCCGAGCAGCCCCGGGGCAGCGCCCTTGTCGGCCCGTCTTGCCGGTCCCTGTTGAAGTAACACCCTAACAAAATCAGAAGCGGGCACGCAACGTGAAACACTCTACTGAGTGAAAATACAGGATCGTAACGCTGCTGCAGAACACCACCTCTAAATTTTCCCATGAAGATTTTCAAGCCCATTTTGGTGTTCGCCAAGTGCAGATCCCTTTACCTACAACGGCATCTATATGGAATACTGTCTGAACTTGGCATTTGCTGTTGCTGGCTCGAAACACCATCTTGTCTCTACAACTGGCAGCATTTGGGACTAAGAATGAAGAAAAAGGGAAAGAGCTTAAGATGGTTTGTTCTAATTTTTTTCTTTTTTTATTTTTTTCTGCAAGAGAGGGAATGTCTTCCATCTAGTTGTTCTTTGAAATTTGTTGAAGGCATTAGGCAGTCATCTTGTCTGGTTTTGAGAGTTTTTCAGAAAGCAGCACCTCTCTGTGGGAGAGAGACAGTGTCAGCTTTTCCTGACCTATGGCTTGAATGGATTGCAGAATAGTGAAGCTAGCACTTGAGCTCTCACAATAAAACTCAGGGACTAAGTGAAAGAGAATTTATGTGATTTAGGAACAAAACCTCAACAATTTTCTACCTAGTTCAGCCATACAAAATATAAATAATTATGAATACTTTTAAAATATTTTTAATTGGTTTTTGAGCATCATTTGCATTTCTTTCAGACTCTTGTAGTATGGCACCTTCTTTGGGTGTAGAGCAAGTGATATTTCTGATGGGATTTTAATTTAACTTGCCACTTTTTCACTTGTATTCAGAAAGAATTAAATCCTCTCTGAATTAACCCCAGGAATATAATCCTAATTCCTTTTACCACACAATACAATTTTCATTAGTCTTCATAACCTAATGGTATGGACTAGTACATCAGTTTCTCTTTAACCTTCCATCCACTTACTTGGAAGCAAAAAGTGCAGCCCTCCTGCAGCTGTTCAGTTTATATCTGACTGTCTCTTCTGACCTGCACTTCTGAGGCTTTTCAATTGGTGCTCAGAAAGCCAGGGAGAGTAGAGCATCACTTGAAATAACAGATCTCCAGTTGTTGTTCATGAGACTGAAAGGAATCGAGTCCTTTTTTTTTTAATAAAAGTTGAATAATACCGTGCCTCCTAAGTTTGCACATAATACCAGCCTTAGAGGTATATCTCATACAAATGTTCACTAACCTCATGCCTGTAGTCAGTCAAAACCTCTGTAATGAATGAGGAATATGCTTTGTGATTGGCATGGGGCACACAGGTTTGGTATTGTGTGTGGGTATCATTCCTGCCTCCAGTTCAGTTTGGGAATTGTGTTTCCTCAATACAGTAACATTATCAAGTAACTAGTCTCTATCACTCGTAGCCAAACTCTGCAGTGATTGTCTCACAGAGGCTCATCACTGGCACCCGGGCAGCTGACACACAAGTACATGCAAACTGACCTCACCACTGACCTACTTCATCTGAGATGCCTAAAGGGAGCTATAAGAAAGCTGGAGAGGAACGCTTTACAAAGGCATGCAGTGATAGGACAAAGGGTTAACGGTTTTAAACTAGAAGAGAGTAGGTTTAGATTAGATATTGGCAAGAAATTCTAGCACACAGGAACAGGGTCACATCTTACTTTTAAAGGAGATTAGATTTAAGACTTGTCAACGTCTACAGTGTATGGGTCAGTTCTCTTCCTCTGAATTGATAGGGAACAAATTTGAAGCCCCTGAGATGTCATTTGTATGACATGCTTTGAATTGTTCCCTACCTTAAACATGATAGACCTGTTCCCTTCCTCAGGATGATAATTTTTCAGCCAAACATGTGAGGATGGTGAGGCGCTGGAACAAGTTGCCCATAGGAGATGTAGATGCCCCATCCCTGAAAGTGTTCCAGGCCAACTTGGATGGGACTTTGAGCAACCTAGACTAATGGAAGTGTCCCTGACTGTAGAAGGGGACTTGGAACTAGATGATCACTTCCAAGTCAAATCATTCTATGATTCATGCTATTAAATTCTAAATTATTTTGCCAATATCCTCATGAACTGGCAGTGTCTCCTCTCCCAGCATTGACAAGTTATTAACGCACACAGATTCTGTTTGCAGAAGCCCTAGAGCCCCTGATTGTTATTCTGGTGCAGATGTGTGCACAGAACCTGCAAGAGCTCATGCTGTCTGTGCTCACTGGGGCTTGTTGTGTTCAACCAGCCTCATGGACTTTGCGTGATATAAACTCCAGAAAATGATTCAGTGCCACTACTGGTAGCTGGACTCATCAAGGACACTTCTGCCTTGCACCTTCTTCCAGACAGTGCTGCAGCCTGGCCTTTGGGAGGCATCCACTTCAGGATCCTTCATAATTTCAGCAGTCAAACCTACACTGATGGCTCTGTTCTGCCATGATTTCTCAACACATTTAACTAAGTCAAGTATGATGACCCACACTTAAGGGGAAGAAGCATATAAGAATTCCTTAAGAAAAATACATTATTTTTAAAGGAAAATACATTCTTTAACACTTTGTACCATGCTTCAGATACCAAACAGGGTCTGATAAAATGCTCACATTCCTTCTTAGGTGCTTAGATAGGTTGCCAGAGTCATCACATCATGTTTTAAGATGGTGAGATCTCATCTGTCTGTATTAGTGATGATTTGGGACCAGGGTAAATCAACAGTAGGAAATGTTACAGCATTGACTCCTTTGTGGGGTGATAAGCCACAGCTCCAAATGTTTTCCACCACATCTTATGTCCCGTGTTTGCTTGTGGATCCTTATGCGAGAGTTATGCTAATGTACAAGTCATCTTGATCTACATAAGTGCTTTGGTATGGCTGGAATGGAGACCACAGTGTGAAATACACTGACCTGGTGTGCATTTTAGGTTGCTGCACAAGAGGCCAGCTTGAAGTTTCTTATGCATTGTCAGCAGTTGGATGGTTTTAAGAGACTGTGTACTGCCCTGTGAAATACCTGTGTGATGAAAGGTATCTGGAGATTCTGAACACCCAGGGGTTCATTCTCCTTTACACTAAAATCTACATCACCTGAGCAGTATAAGTAGGTACATTTGCATTCTCTGCAAGGCCTGCTTGAAAGATGAAAATGCTGTGGCAGGATATCCCTGTGTAATGAGTAATCCTTGTTTCAAAGGCCATTTGGTGTGAATGTGAGACTGCTCTAACCTCCTGCCTTCAAATACAGGACACAAAACCTGCTTTTGGCTACCTTTCCCCCCCTGTTATATCCCTGCTTAGCATGCCCTCAGACATTCAGAGAACGAGGCTGTCAGCCTCATTCAGCCTTCATTTTTCACTTGAAAGGAAAAAAAAACAACACTTGTTTGGGAAAAAGAAAAGGAAAGGAATGCGGCAGAAGGGGGCACCACAGGATGGTCACCAGGCTGCTATGGTAGAAAAGTCTGACCATGAAGTTCTGGCATATGTGGATTCCTCATAATCTATGTCAGGAACTGCTGAGCATCTAATCACTACAGCCAGTCACTAAAGGCTTAGTGTCTGGCTGTAGAAATGTAAGGAAATTGGAGCAGCTAATGTTTGAAGTCAGGTTTATCTATCCTTCAGCTCTGTCCCTCTGTGGATCTAATGCAGGCAGGGCACTTGTGCTACACCAGTTCAGTTAAACCTCTGTCTTTCACTATCTTTGCAGCACAATATAGCAAGGAATACTATGTTAAGGGGATACTATGTTATAAGACCTTCAGATAATTTAGCAATGACTGCATTATTCAAACATTTCTGGCAATGATGATCCTGGAACTGCAGAGCATCTTGTACCCATATGTGCAACAAAGGGCAGCAGTGATACCAAGGCCCAACTACCACGGTACAAAAGCAGATGTAGGCATTCAGAGGCCTTTTAGGTATTGAATCATGAAATGAAATTATTCAGGGTCCTAACTAACTTAGGAATTTCTTTAAACCCTTGGCATTATGAAACATATAGGGGGCTACTTTTGGATTAAGGAAATTGAAAATAATGTGCAGCTGAAAGAAAAAGTTTCCTCCATTCATGGACCGCATGCTAAGGTATTCTCAGCACATATTAAGCTTGTTTGAAGTCCTGCTGTGAATCTCTGTGCAGCTTTGATCTCAGTGCAATACAGAAATGACCAGATTTTAGTAGCTATTGTGTCAGATGGGATGATGTTACTAGAGGGCTGAGTGTGATTTGATTTTTGGTACTGCAGAAAAACCTAATGCCAAACAAGGCAGTAGAATGTCCTTAACTAAAATGATCTCATATGTCCTCTAGCTGTTTAAGAGATTTGCTGATACCCCTAATAAAAATAAACCATCTCAATGTTTGTTTACTCTATTGATGGACAGCTGTTTAGAAATCCCAGGTTCAATCACAGAGATAAGTGCCTTACAGAGAAAACACCCTGCTGCACAAGCTTGTGGTGACAGAATGGCCCCAGGTACAAAGCATCCGTATGAATCCAGTTTTGTGCTGCATAAATGCCATGGGGAGGGCTCTGCTGGAGCTGCGGACCAGATGATAGGCAAGGTGCAAAGTACTGCAGGCAGGAGCAGGGAAGACACGTTTATACCAAATCCCTTCTAAGAGCATGACATACCTTAGGCAAAACTTAGGAATATGTTCAGCAGGCTTCCAGCCACTGTAAAAGCTCAAGCAAAATAATGCCAGGACAGGCTAACATTAGACACAAGTCATGCCAAGGTCTAATTCTGGTGTCAACTGCTAATTGATGAAAACGAAGTGGTCTGCGATCATGCATTTCATTCTTGTAGACTCTCTCTTACGTTACAAATTGGTGTGACATGAGATTAGGAGAGTCCTGGAAAGTAAATACCCACTAATACCTCATTATGAACTATTAGACATATATTCGGATTGGTTTAAGCTGAGAGGACAGCTGCTCCACAATGGTTTAAAGTAAGCAAATGCCATAAAATATCTCCAGGGTGTTCTCTGCTTCTAAAAGGCATTTGGGAGGTTGTTTTCTGTTGTTTAATATTACTGTATCAATTCGTTTAGAAGACTCAAGTCAGATGTTCTCCTCAAAGAATCAGCCTGCATTAAAGCCAGCCACCTTCCTGGCTCCCAGTTCAATTTATTGAATTGAAGTTTAATTTTTGCCATTAGGCCTGTGTTATTTCAATATTTGTCTTTGCTTTCTTTTGCATTTAAGAGTAGAAAAACAATTTAAAAGCCTCTAAATTGTAACAGAAATGTCTGATACTGGGTGTCACTTACAATAGCTGTCTAGTTGTAAAATCAATACAAGAAATAAGCTTTCCACACTTACAATTTCAGCATGGGCAAATGTAAGGTCATACACTGAGGAAAAAAGAAACAGTCTTATAAAAAAGCAACTCACTACTTGAGGGGTAATAATGACTCAGAAATTTAGAAGGCATATGAATGCTATGAACATACTAAATCAAAATTATTCTTATTAAGAGGAACGGAAAAATAGTACACAGGTTTAAGGAGATTAGATTACTTGCATTTGACTTGTTGCCACTGATTCTGAGAGACGTATAGATTTGGTGTTCAGGGCAGACTAGTGAGAATATTAGTGGAACAGAAACACATTCTGTATTAAGGTCCAACAATTCTGTATTATAGCAAAGAAAGAAATTATTTTTATCATCATCATTATAAATTTTACAGTGTTAAAGGTAGAAGTTTAACTTGTCATATGCCATAAATATCATACTCACTTTCTGTAGCCCAAGTATACACTATGGAGGCTGTCAAATAATAAGTGTGACTATCTGGAATTCAGTATAATAAATCTCAAGTGGGTCAATCTCAAGTTAAATCTTTGCAGCAAAACAAAAGACAACTGTGCAGTCTTCAGGGCTGCATTTAAGAAATTTTTGGAATAGCTCAATGTACCTTCATTCTATTTGTCATAGTGAAGCATTCCATTTACTGCAATATCCTGAAATCACTCAGTACCAGCTGAGATTTAGGCAAAAAGTAAAATCGAGTTTATTTGACTGAATTTCAAATTTCAGAAGACAACTACTGAGTTTGGAATACAGATGCAAAGTTAAAACTCAGCTCATTAACTACCTGCATTTGGATATTCCTAAATCCTCTGTTCCACTCAGCTATGGACTGACAAGACACAGTCACAGCCTGTTGGAGTCAGACGTGATCTCCCAGATGCAGCTGGAGCCACACTCGTCTGGGTTTGTGCCCTCTAAATCGGAATCTCTCACCTAGAGCAAGCTGTTTCCTCAGAAGTTCTAAAGAGCAGCGTTAATGCACCCCAGAGAAATGTCTGAATTCCACAGTCTTGATAAATAATTTAATTAGGTTATCAATTCATGGGCCTGTCATGGATGAACAAATGCCTGGCACAGGTCAGGCAGTTGAAGTGAAACCTCATGCTGGGTGACCTAGCTGGAATTACACACCTAACTTGATTCATTCAAGAGTGCAACCATCTCCCTGCTTTACATATTGGTTTGTGACCAAGCATTGAGTCATTTCTGAGTTTTCATGAGTCTAAGTACATAGACTTCCTGGAACACAAAATTCTAGAGCAACTCGAAGCATTGCAGGGTTAAGATAGCTCATTACTAGCTTTAAATAGGGACTCGTACCAAGACAAACTTGAGGAAAATTTTGGTCATACTGGCTGTTTGGAGAAAATCCCAAACTGGTCTCTTCAGTCTGGTATACAAAACTCCACTGAAAATTAAGCCTACAGAAATTTATATTAGAAATGAAGCACATATTAACTGTGAGGAGACTTAACCCCTTAAAACTGCCTTACAAGACCTTTCATCCCTGCAAGTTGTAAACTATGCTAACAACCACAGCTATTGGACATGATGTAGGAAGTAATTGGCAGGAGGTAATTCAGAGAAGTTCTGTATCCTGGATTATGCAAGAAATCACATGAGATGGTCACAATAGGCAAGTCTATAGCAGGAAACTTAAAAACATATCCCACTTGTTAAGCGTGGGTTTGTACTTTGCCAAATCCAGAGTCTAATATGGGAAAAGACACAGCTATGCACAGTAAGGAAAACAGGCAGGTAGTCCCTGTCTGGATGACCATGGGACTCACTTTGTGGACTGTACTGCACTAAGTGCCAGGGGGAAGGTAAAGATATAGCCACTATTCATTTAATTCTATACATTCATGTGTACATGTTTCAAAATATTTTCCCCTCAGTGTGGCAGTAGTAGACATAAACCAGACCCTCTATGGTCAAAATAATTAACTAATCATGTAATATTTAAACAAGGCTTCTAATAGGATCTTCCTCCAGACCTTTGAAACTTTCTTGAGTGGCTGATCAGCCTTTCATCCAGAGCTCAAAACATCCAGAGTCCGGAGCCAGTGGAGGGTGCAGGAGCAGGCTGACTGGCTTGCACCATGACTGGTTCACCTGTTCTGATAAAAGGTGGGCTATGGAGAGGAAATATGGCACAACATTCATGCCGTTAACTCCATCTCATTGTCCTTTGTCTTTCCTGCTCTTAAATATTTTCCTTCTTTCATTCCAGCATTTCATTTTATCCTTTATAAATTTACCCAGAAGTTTCGACTCACAGCAGCCCATGTTTAAAAAAAAAAAGATGCAAAGTTCAAAGGTTGTCTGAAATAAGATGCCCGAAAGAAACTTATTTCAGCACTTTTTATATTGCAACACCACCTCTACTTGCATAATCACATGCTATTTGTTTGCTACAGAAGCTTTTCTTGTCTCCGTGCTCAAGATGAGGGCTGTTCCAGGCCTGGCTCAAGGGTCTCTATTGAGACTTACCCTGTACTTGCTGGGAGGAACAGCAATGAGTTGTCTTTCTAGCATCTCATTTTAGTAAGAGGCAATTAAAGGGATCTGTTTCTTGTATTGGGTGTTGGAAGCAGTAACACTTGATGCTGGGCTTAAGGAGGTGTGAGTGAGGCAATGGCTGAGCACTGAAGAAAGGAAAGGAGTAGATGGATGTGATCTTTGAACGGCGTTAGACTAGAAATCAAGAGGGAAGGAAGGACCGGGATGGGTCTGCTGCGCCCGCTTGCCGCCGCTTTGGAAGCCTCGGGAGCGCCGGCGCCCAGGCCCGCGCGGGGGCGAGCCGCGGCCGCAGAGTTCCGAGCGCCGCGGGACCGCGCCGCGCCACAGCAAGGGCGCCTTCTGCCGGCACCAACCGCGGGGAAGCCCCGTCCTCCGTTCGGCCGCGCCGGGCGACCCGGCCGATGCTACAACCACTGCTTTTCCTCATGTTAGGGATCATCCCGAGGGAGACCCGAACACTGGGAACCGGCGGGCGGACAGGAGCGAGGCTGTGAGGGAGACGAAGGCCCGGCCGCGAGGCTGGCGCGGGCTCGGGCGCCATCTTGTGCTCGCCGGGCGGGAGGTGCCGCCTGACGACTGGAGCCCGTCCCTCGGGAAAAGGTGCGCCGGCAGCCTTAGGAAACCGGGTGCGTTATTGGAAAACTACTTCTGCAATACTGCTGGGGCTTAACAGCAGTTCACATGCACCTTGTTTTTATGTTTGCTCTGATGAGCTACCATGGGCAAACATGCCAAGGGATCTGGAAATAAAACCAAATTGCACAGTAAGGTCAAACCAGTCTCTCACAGATTAGCTTTTACGTGTATTGTATGATAAGCGCTGGATTTATGGCATCAGTCCGTGCACAGAAAAGTCCCAGGAATAAAGCACTGGTAGGGATTGTCCAAATCCTTGCATCACGGCCCTTTACATTGCAAGCAATTATTAAATAGACACATATAACACAGAAAAGCCCACAGCACACAGGCAAAAAACCCCAAACAAACCAAACAAACAAAAAAACCCCAACCCACAGCATTTTCCATCAAATGCAAGTCTTGCATTAAAATGCAGAGATCTAGCATTGGAATGTGCCACATGCCAAGGCAAAGTAATAGCCTCCAGGCTTCCTGTTGCTCCCAATCATCTCCGGATATGAACTGGTCGGCACTGAAGAAGGAAATAAACCAAGACAGTAAAGAAAAATCACAGCTCTCAACAATTATTGCTAATTACTAGCTAAAGTAGAACAGCTTCAGGTTGAGAAGATGAAACTGATTTCTCCCTAAGAAAGGTCAAAACAGCCATCTGTGGCAGGATTGGCCCCTATGCCCAAATCACAGAGTGGGCACCTAAAGCTGGGTATGCTGCAAGCCAGACTTGGGCACCCATTTTACTGCAGAGTTTAAGGGTTGTAACACGAGATGCCTCCTGTTTGTGATCACCCGGATTTCTGAACACAGAGAGGCACCAAGGTTCTGGGCCCGTAGCATAACCCCTGAAGCGAATGTTTCAGATGAGCTGGAGACAATCTGCTTCCCACCAGCCCAGTCTGCAGCTGGGTTTGAGGTCTCTTAAACTTGTTTCCCTCCACTTCCTTGCCCAGCCTGCCTGAAGATCCCACTAGGTGGCAGGGCGGTTTAAGCCTTTGCTACTTCAACTTCAGAGCAAATGCCCCCGAATCCTCTGGGCTCAGCTCCAGCGGTCTGTGCTGTTTGGACCCTGGGGAACCCACACTCACCACGACCTGGGGCTTATGCTAACTGAACATACCAGTGGAGAAATCCATGCAGAAATCTCTTCAATTCCATTTTATGGGCTTTGTCACACAGCACTAGCAGACAGAAGAGAGGAATATGAATTAATGCTGATTTGCTAAATCTTGAAGTATTCCTCTTTGTGTATGTGTGATACATAAAGGATATTTGACCTACTGGTGGCAAAGTGCAGTTTAAACCTCTTCTAGCCGCTGCTCTGTAATAATTTATAAGTAATGCAAGTGCAGTTATAATTTTGTAAGATTACCATTGTATGAGTGCTGCAGAACAGAGAACTGGCCACTGTGGGTGAGATCACAGATTCATATAAATAAGATGTCTCGGATAGTGCAAATATATATGGTGTTTCCAGTGATTAGCTTCCTTGCCTCCAAGCATGTGTTTCCATGGCCTTTTTAAGCTGTGAGAAATTTTCTGTATGATTAGTAACTCATGACTTAAAACTAAAGTTAGATATCGTTCACACTGTAGCTAGTATAAAACTCATCTTTGTCTTCAGTGATAACTAGATTTGGCCTGTATACTGCTGTACTGTCACTGACTTGGAAATTTCTTTTAGAATACACCACTTTGTGAACTGCTTTGCCACTTATTTCATCCATTGAAGCTCAGTCCATGCAGTATTACACCAGAATGCTATATAGCACAGGTGGAGATAGCTGTATGAGGAATCATAGCAAATAAGCTTCGTTTTTAAAAAATCCTTAATTACTTCAAATGAGAATGTCCTAATAATCAGTGCCCTACCTCGAAGCCTATTTAGTCCTTTATTGTCTTTCAGGTAACAATTGAACTTTCTTGGTTTATATTAACAAAAAATGTGCCCTAGCATATCTATTAATCCACCTCTTACATGAAGCTTCTGATGAAGGGCTAACTCAAAGAAAATTACCTTCTTAATGACATGGAAAATAGTAAGGCAAATTTTCTGTATATTCAAAATACTCAAATTGTTTTATAAATGCATAGTAAACTTACAAGAGTACTTTTTTTTTTTTAACAGAGTGGGTAAGAATGGATAATTTTTTCATTAAGTTCTAAAATTTGGAGGCAACAAAGTTACCTTTTTTGCTGGGTACTAAAATGAAATTCCTTTCTTTATAAAAGCCCAGGATAGTGCTCTAAGAGGATGAAAAAGATGCTATTACTTGCACCACCCTTGCTGGAATGGAAATCAGGATTAATGCATTATAATACCAGATTAGCCTTAATAGAAGTTTGCTGCTGTCATTTCTAAGGTAATTAAGTATGTACCTAATTTAGACACTTAAGTAGCTCTATTGATTCCTCTAAAATTCATCTGCATCTAAAGGTAAGCATGTTTTTAAATATCCTGCTGATTCAGGGCCATAATGTTGTGGCCATGTGAACCAAGAGAATGCACTATCATTAATTTACCCATTAGTTCAGCTAATGGGAGGCTGGTATAACCTGGATAATGGTTGAAACTGGATAAACTGACTCAGTGACAAACATATTCTGAAGCACTTCATTCACTCTTTACAGGCTCAGTCAAAGTTTAGTAGAACTATTATTTATCTTCAATATATTAACAAGAAAATGAACCAGGATTTTCCCACTTAAACTGTACTTAAGACAATAACTCTGCCCAAGCCCCAGATTACTGGACAGCATGGCATAGAGACCCCCAGACAGGTCTGAAGGGGCTAGTTCCCCTCTGCCTGAGTCAAGCATAATTCGTAACTAATAACCTCTGCTCCTGACCAAAGGTTATATGATGCAATGTCTCCCACATCAACCAGTCTGTGGTTCAATTTATATTGGTCAGAAAGATGCATCTGGCTCAGAACTGGAAAGATTGGACAAAATCCAGGCTTAACTAAATATTCCTAACAATAACTAACAACAATAACTAACTACAAAAGAGCTCTCTCATGCTGTCTAGAGTAATAATTGTTTAGACACAAACTGTACATGCATGTGGCAAGTAAGTATTTCTGTGTTTCTAATGTGGTTAATCTGCAACTAGATAATACACATATAGCACTGTGTAACATATTACAGATCTTTTAAAAATGTTCATCCTGCTTTTGATTGCATTTAATTGCAATGTCTTTACTACATCTGCATTTTTTCAAATTTGCTGTTAAAATTCTTCTTTCTACACAACATATTTTCAATGACAGGTTCATACAGCTCAAGTACAAGCACCAGAGTGCTTACAGTAAATGTGTTGAGCATTCTCGACTAGTTCTAAGCTATACATTTGTGAGCAGTTAACTCCGTTTATGTATACAACTATGGATTTTTTTAAAATATAGAATTTAGAAAATTATGAATAATTTGCTAAATTAATCTGATTCACAATTGGTGTTTTAATAGCAAAAAACTTCAAATGATCTTAGGCTAACAAAGTACCTAAAGTATCTATTCCTGTAACCCATATTTCAGTGTCTGTATTGTATCAGAGAAGAATCTAAATATATCCAGTGCTGCGACTGTGAAAGATGTGCAGAATTTGATATGGGCCATGACCCAGAAGAGCAAAGCATATAAGGAGTTATGTTTCAGTAATACTCAGCTACTTGATTTTGATAGGATCACTACAGCTTCTTCTAATTAACCAATTTTATGTACTATGATGCTATTAAGGAGGCTGCTATATGAGAATGGGACTGCAACCCAGAAGAAGAGTGTGTACCACAAATATAGTTACCTCTGAGTCCCTCTCCATTGTGATTTTCAACTCCGGTCCTCCAGTGTCATCTAGTTAGTCTCTCAGACTTTCCTAAGCCACAAGTTTTGCTCCAGTGGAGTAAGTTATTTTACTCTTCCAAATCTGAAAAAAAATTTGGGATGTTGCACTTGTTAAATGAAAACAGGTTCAAGAGGAGGGAATTAAGTGTCAGTTCAGTTGAGTGAAACTGGATCCATTATTGAATGGTCCCCAAAAGGCAAGGTGTGAGTAAATGCACAGTAGGAATGGAAGTCGTGCAGAGAGGCATCTTACAAACTTTCTGCCAGGTTTAGATTATACAAATATTTAATAGATGGAATACCAGGCAAATGTAGAATGTACCCATCAGAGATGCTTCCAATGGTTTAATGATGTACATAAGTGGCTGCTGCCCCAGGTCTAGTGAAGGTTCTTGTCTGTAGCTGAATCTTAGGTTTCCTACAGTTAGGGAACAAATGCCAAGTATTTTTAAGAGCATGACCTTCAAAAGAAGTTCTTTCATAGAGAAAAAACTTTGCTTAAAATCTTTGTAAAAATCACAATTGAAACATCTTCACTGTCAGCAAACAAAAAAGCAAAACCCAGGTGAAATAAAAGAAGTATATATTTTGGGGTTTTAAATATTGTCATACAGGAAAAACATCAATAAATCAACTGAAGACAGAAAAGATGATAGATATTTAATTTCCACAGTGACATTAAACTATTTTCATCATATACAAACATGGCTACTTTATTTTAGGTACACTTGAACAGCTACAATATTCAGCATGAAAATGAATGACAGAAGTGGCAAGACTGCTAAGAGTGGGAAAACTGAGATGATCTGCCATAATCAAATACAGGTAAGGAGAGATTGAAAGCAAATACTGATGTTTACATAGTTTACAAAATCTTCTGGAAATAGGATTTTGATAGGGTTTTTTTATTTATTTAATTTTTATTTCTCACACTCATCTACGTATGTCTAATGAGAACAAAAATCTCAGGAGATAAATTACAGATAATGTCTGTAATCTAATATATACTTAATATCAGATTGGGAAGAGTGAATACACCTCTGTGTCAGAGAGAAAGAAGCTGGTTTGGGAAATTAAGAAACAGGATTTTTATTTTGAAACAATCATTAGTTCCTGGTACATCTGCTAGATATATTAATTGGGACTGTCAAAGAAAATTAGTTAGGATGAATATTATAACCATGAGAAACCTCAAAACAAGAGATACATTCTTTAGTTCTCTTCCCGTTTGGATATGTAAAACATTGGTTTTGGAGGATGACAGTAGAAAAAAACAGTATGCCATCCACTCATGTAGGTACAAGTGTGTTGCAAAATCATGTCTGTGCTGCTAAAGTTGCTACCACACCTCAGAAGGGGTGACACAGGGAAACTGGGAAGTCTGTTGATGGGTTTCATTAACCCAGAAGTTCTTAGGTATTAGGAATCATTGCGTTTTCCTTCCATCTCTTGACTTTCCAGCAAGGCTTTGGATGATGACACTTCTCCACCTTCTGCTCCTGCATCTAAACAGAGACAGAATTAAACATTTTTACCACACACATTCTCACAGCTTTTTTAATGCAACCGAGTATTTAGGTTCACTGATCATCTCTGTTTGGACTGGCTCTTTATTACCACTCTCATGGGCGCTTCAGACAGAGAGATTATCTCAAAAAATAAAAAACTTGCAGAGGCATCTTCTAAAAGCCACAGCCTGTTGGTGTTGGTTTGCCCACTCCTTGCGTATGCTGATAAATGTGCGTTTGGCTGGAAAAAATAGGTGGGAAATAACTTTGTATTACTGTTATTCTTTTTTTTTTCTGGGTCATTTTCAAAGTCAAGTTAGAATATTGCAATCCTTTGAGCACTGCGTGGTTTCAGGTAGGTAACATTCCGGTTTATGAAGATGCCAGTTATCTGTCTAACCTTCTTGGCCAAGAAATACCTATGTGAATTCACCCTGTCTTCACAAGATGGAGGATTTTTTGTTACACTGATTTGTAAGTTCACTATTCCACAGATTAGAGTTAAAGCTTATGTGACTGATATAAATAAAAGCTCCCCAGTGTCTGGGGAGCCTGGTCATCATATGAAAAGTTCAACATTGTTTCTTTTGATGATCAAGGTTACACACTGAGAAACAGGGGCTCCTCTTGCCTCAATTTCCTTGAAAACCATAATAATAATAATAATAATAACAATTTTCACATTACCTTCAAGTCCCACATGGCAGTACCAGTGGTAACAGAATCCCCAAATCTATGACAGTCCATAGCTTTTGGGGACAAAGACAGGTCTGCTCAGTACATCTTGCAGTACTGTCCTCCACTTCATAGTCCTCCATCTCCTCCACAGTTGTAATCTAAGGGGTACATTTTCAGACTTGCTATAAAATATGATAAACACCCCAAAGGGTTATATATCTTGGTCCCTACATATCACAGCAAATATATAATGCTGTACACAATTAATCAGCTAAAGCTCTTGGCAGAAACTGCTTGATGTTTTAAGTCTGCTCAGAGGCTCAGAGGCTTTAGAGTTCTATATTGATAAGTAAAGAACAGAGTTATTTGACTCCCTCCAGTATTATGTAGCACAGCACTGTTGTGGAAGGGGAGACAGAGCCATCTCCTCCATTGGCTGTTTTCATGTGGGGTTGGATGTCTAACATCAGTGGAGTCTTGCAGACAGGGTAGAGGAGAGCAGTTTGTTAATCTCATAGTTGCTGGCACTTAGGTGTGCAACAGGTGCCAGCTAAGCTGCTGAGTGTTATTGGCAGAATGGTGCCCTAATGCAGATTGTCAAATGCAGAAGACCAGTATAGCTTCTTGCTCTCAAACTTCTTGCAGCCTACTCTTCTACCTTTGGATCACTACTAACACCAATCAACTATTTAACATGGCTCCAGTATGACCTCCCACTGGACCACCTGTGGAAAGTCTCAGCACTCCAAAACTGACACGCCACCAGAGGATGATTAGACAGGATACAGATGGTCTACATTTCAGAATTAGGCTCCAAGATAAACAGCTGGTGCCTGAAACTCTTCTGTTCGTCTCACGAGAACATCAGTTTGGTGTGGCTTGCAGAGTACATGGACATTTGCATCACACAGCTATGGTCCTTGTATACTCATAAAAAAATAACGTCTCTTTTCTCTTCTAAGCCAAAAGGTGTTAGCACATCCTGTTCTCTACTTTTCACTATGACAGTAGCTGACAGCATTTTAGAAAGAGGATATGTATGATCCAATGAGCATTACCTAAATTTGAATCAAGATGGAGAGAGTCCTCCTCACCATTTCCCATAATCTTCACTGAATCTGAATTTCAGAAAAGCAACAAAATAGGGCATACTTTATATAGCCACATATTCCATCTTCTCCACTTCTCTCATTTATCTAATTTCTTTGTTCTGAGCTGAAAATTACTTTCCTTTTTTAACAACTTATTTTTAAAGTCAGAAATAGGCAAAGGAGATGCCTGTTAGAGCCCCAAATGTTTCACAAACAAACTGTTTCCCTGTCACAGCATTTGAACTTCAAAACTGTCTTTCCATTTTGATGATTTCTCCTCTGTTTGCTTGCTGTCTCGTCAAAAATTTAGCTTTCAACACAATGCGGCTGAAATTCCCATCTGATACTTGCGGAATTCCCATCCCCTAAAAGCATCCAATCTGTCAGAGTGGACCTAACTGCATCCTATATTCATTTCCTATTATCACTACAGTAAACTGCTGATAACAGGATCTGCTCCCTTCCAACATGCTCTGGCACAGCTGTATGTCAATGACAAAAGCAAAGGGCAATTCCTGTTGGGGTCACTGAGCTATTAGCTAGTGAGCCAGAAAGCCCCAAAAGGGCAGAGGTCCGCTGGTGGAAAAACTCAGATGTTTGAGATATCATTATTATCTTTGTAAAGGTGAAGGAAAAGCCTCTCCCACAATTCCTTACGGAGGAAATGTAACCATAGACACCCCCCGGACTCTGTTCAAGGAAAACTACCTCTCCCAGCAGCCTGTGCGCTGCTCCCGTGACCTGGTGCCCTGCTCCGCCCCTCCCGCTGCTCATTGGCTCCCCTCCCTGGCCCCGCCTTTGTACCGCCCCTATGCCTTCAGATTACCGGCTGTAGAACCCTATTTAAAAGCGAGCTGAGCACGCTGTCGCTCCTCTTCGCGTGGTCACCCCTACGGGAGAAGGAATAAACTGTGACCGTGGATATTGGCCTGCGGGGAGCCCTCCTTGCTCCTTATCTCTGGTAATATTGAGCTGTCCGGTTTCGGTGACGGGGGACTTGTCATCGGCGCCTAACGCCAGCGCAAGGCAGAAAGAAGAGCCTGCTAGCAGCTAGCCTGCACCTGAATTGACCCTCTCCAGAGACGATTTGGAGACCACAGCAGCTACCTCCAGATGCCATAATAAACCCCCCTTCACGCCTTTAAATTCCATTTTCTTAATGTTCTCCAAATCCTGGTAGTGCTCATCCTTGTATTTCTAAGAAAGCATCAGTACATTTTGCCAAAACTAACACAGCTGTGTTTAATTTTTTCTTAACGCATGGGACGAAGACCAGGAGAGGACGATTATTCTGTTTGGAGGGCTCAATACTTATTTTATGCTACACTGTGACATTTCTTATAAAAGATTTGCACTCTTTCCTGTTCGTTTTTATTGGGAGGGGTAGGGGGGAAAGACCGAAAGGAGAAATTTATGTGCTTTAAAAAGTACACTCTTTCCAACTACTAAACTTGCCAGAGGTCGGAGTGAAACAAACATGAGAAACTTATCTACAGCTGTAGTATTCTTTGGTGCTTTGTTTAACATGGTGCACATCCTTCAAGGGTCACTGCTCTAAACAATATAAAAAGAGTTAGTTACACATAATAGAGCAATGAATATTTTAGTGGGTTGGACTGGTCAGTTCACTTCCACAGCTCCTGACACTAATAGCAATATAAATTCCCATCTGTCTCCCATTTGATAAGGGAAACAGTTCTCTCCTGCTAGACCCTGACTATACCAGGTGGAAGAACTATTTGGTACAAAATCCCCCCTCCTAATATTTGAAAACCAAAGCATCAAATATTAAGTATTTCAGAATGGATTTCCAGTGCTTCGGTTGCATGCACCAGAAGGAGAAAATATGTAGGGAGATAATTTTCATATTCATAGGGAAAAATCTCTCCCCAAGACAAAGTAATGTCTTCTTCCAGCACCCATTCAGATTCTTATTTTCCTCTTTTTTCCTGTTTCAAGTCAGGAACTTGGTCTGTTCTCACTCCTCCTGGAAATGTTCTTTCTACCTGCCCGGCAGTTCTTTGATGGGTCTATATTGGGTTTAGATTACAGAACCCCAAATACATGAATATAAATTAAATAACCAAAACAACAATAATTTGTAATCAAATAAATCCTTCCTCCCAGCCTTTGTGGTGCTTTAGGAGGTTGTACACTTAATATCCTGTAATTACTTTGGGCAATGTAAAAGGAGGCCATGCAACCTTGGAGACCAGGAATCCCTTTTGTAATCTACGTGAGTTTAGATTCACAGACCCTCCACACCTCAGCATAGGACTGCCTTCCCCTTTGCTGCACCCACACCATCACTGCTCCATGATGTGGGGCCATCAGTTGTGGTGGTATTTGTCACAGCAGCAACAGTGATGGGCACGAAAAAAAAAGGTTTCCTGAAAAGATTTCTGATTTTGATTAAAAGTAGCGGCAAACCATGTTCAGGGCCAATCTATAATTTCATTTCATAGGCATTAGAAATCAGATTATTTTGAATCTGAAAATCCTCCTGAAGGCACTCTGAAAGTAAAAGAGAACTCACAAAACTGGTGTTGATTAGACCTGTGCTAAATCAACAGAGCACCTTATCAAATTAAAGGACACGGCAAAATAGGGCACTGGTCTCAAGATAGCAAAGTTGAAAGCCTACTAGCAGGAGTAAATCACAATAAACCCTACACTTAATGTATATGCCTGAGTTAGGATAGCTGTCATTTTATTAACAGCACAGCCTGCTGTCTTGTGCTGAGTTATCTCAGTGCAGGGGTACACTCGAATTTATAGCTGGAGTGATGGGTTTTCCAAGTTGCCCAGAAATGCAACTGTGTTTGCTCTTCCTCAGGGGAACTGGAATTCAGTTCCCAGCACTGAACTGTTTCCCCAGGCTGCTGAACACTGAATCTGTGGATGGATATGGATATTGGTTAATATTGTCTCATCAGGAGGTACAAGTGATAATTGCTTTGGAAGGTTGAATTTGTTTCTAAATGATGAAAGAAATATAAGTATTGACATCAAAAGTGCACAGTGGTGCAAATCTTAAAGAGAAAGCAAAGGATGACTTCATACAAATGTCCCTTTCTGAATGCATAGCCATTACCTTCTGAAACAGAGAGCTCAGCCAGTTTGTGTGGCAGGTCTGAAGTCCCAGCACCAGCAGGAGAGCCCAAGATATCTGGTAAGGCATTCCGGCGCCCTGCCCGTCCTGATGCTGCAAAATCTGTGACCACAGGCTCCACATCAGTCATTGCTGACTCCTTTCCTCATAGCAACATCTGCATATGGAACAAACAAAAGAAGAAAACAGCTGTAGTCTGATGGATCTAATCACCTGCTCAACAGTACAATAGCGAGAAGCTTTGCCCAATGGTTCTTTTGTTATTAAAAGCCATATATTTCAATACTGAGTTCTTTATTTCTGACCCAGAAGAAGATAGAAGAATGTCTGTGCACCTTCCTTACCATGCCATTTGCACATCAGACTAGCACAGTGAACAGCTCTGCACCTACAAGAAACCTGTGAATAGGGTGAGCAACAGCCCTTTCTGCCAGCCGTCTGTAACTCTTATGCCTTTGTTCCTCTTTTTAAGTGGTTTGCCATACAACCACTTGGAAGAGAACTGAAACTCTTTTGTCATACAGTGTGCATGAAGTAAAGCATGTTTTCCTTATTATGAATCTTGTTCAGATTATTTAGAATCTTGTTAGAACAAACTAATTTCTCAGAGGAGCAAATTATATAAACTGACCTCTCAAAACACAAATTCTTCGTAGAGTTTCTTTATCCTGCACATATCAAACCACTTATTTTCCTCTGCTCCTTGCTAGCCTTTAATCTGGTTTAACCTTTACTTGTGCATGTGATTTTATCTAATAAATAACTGAATCCTGGGAATAATAGAATGAAAGGTACTCTGCTCCCTTGATCCCTGTCTCAAAACCCATTGAATTGAATGGGAAAACTGCTGACCACAATGGGCTTTGGATCAGGCACAGACATGTTTTGCAGGATCACACCCCAGGTCAACAGATTAAGTGTGGACACCCAGAGCAGAAGGACACTTGGCTGCAAGTGGCACACAGAGGCAGAGTGTGAAAATTGCATTAGCAGCCACAAAAAGCTATCATACCAGAATTGAATTTACACAATAATTTGGTAATTAACAGAGTCATTTATAATAATTAGATATCCATTACTCAATTAAAAACAATAGTTACTTGCCCTAGATCAATGAAGTTCTGTGTGCAGTGTGGGAGCAGGAATGTTGTCTCTGTGTAAGTATGGCCAGTGCTTTGTGTGGGAAGGAATACAGATGGGACTGGAGACCAATCTGATGGAAGGCTGTCAGCTTTTGGTTGACAACTGGCTGTATTTAGAATAAGAACAGGATATGGAAGGTCTCAATCATATTCGTGCTTTTCATATAAGAAGCAAAGCATCACACTCCCCCTTTTAAAATTCTGCTAAGCTTGGGAAATATTACTGCTTTCATTTCATTGACAGAAAAGGTGATACAAATAGAGATCAAACATGACTTGCTCTGAGGTGCAGGAAGGAAGGGGCAGAAATTTGATTTCTGATGCTGACCTGCCATTTCTACCACAAATATTTTCTTTTTCTCCCTCAAAATGCCTTTCAACTGTGTCAATCCAAAACCAAGAATAAATAATCTTCTTTTTATCTATCTTTGTACAAAATACCAGTATTACTGCAGTTCCTGCTCATTTCATTTCAGCCTTTTATACAGTGGAGCCAAAAATACTGTTGTGAGTAGACTGTTGTTCACAAAAGATCTAGAGAATCGCATTAACATCAAAACACACTAAAAACTTTCTCAAGCCTGCCTTGTGGACTTTTTTCCCCCCCCTCTCTTCTCTCCTGCATGGATGTTTTGGCCCCTAAATGGTTACTTTTTAAATGTAGAAAATCTGCTGTACAACTCATGCCATATGAAATTACTCTCTTCTGCAGTACAGTTTCACCTTATCCAACTTGTTCACTCATTTCAAACCCCTCCCCTTCCTCTCCAGCACATCTCTTTTCTGCTCTGATGTAATCTTCCTTCACTGCATAATACTAGACAACCCAGGAAGATGATGAAGGAGACAGTCTGATGTGCCTTCACGTACATGAATTTTGATGTATGCACTTTATTAAAAAAGTATGCAGAGACAAATCTAGAACATCTGTCAGACAGAAAATCAGTTGATCATTATACATCCATCTGGTGGCCATAATTCAAGTTTAGCTATCTAAAACTACACCATCCTTTATATACATAACATTTACCATTACGTTTTCACCTTTGTTTTTTCTATACTACACTGCACGAGCACAGCATGTGTTCTAAGTTTATTTGAAAGATGAGGAACTACCCCAGCAGGCTTAGAATTGACATTACAAAACAGAAGTCCATTTACAGGTCCATAGAAACCAAAACTTAAGTTCACCTCCAAACATTTCACACACATTATTTAAAGTAACTTGCTGCTGTACTTGAGAGAAATAGCATTTTGTTCTTTAATGTTCTAAGAGATTTCTTCAATTTCATTTTGATCTCTCTTTTAACAGCATTTTCTAAGGCCTACATCCAAGTAAGTTTCTCTGCCCTTCATCTGTTTCTGCCTTTAATTTTTTTAACAAAATCATTAGGAAATATCTACCTTTCTGGCATCTCCTTGCATCTGTTAAGCTCAGTATTATTCATGTCTTCACAGAGTAAACAGTAATTACAACGTGCACAGCATCTATTTTCTCAATTCCACTCCTGCTGCTAGCAACATCTCCTTCAGCTTCACTGAGCCCATTTTGCTCCAGCCTTATCCAAGATAAGGATACTTGCATCTTGCCAATGCCTGCGTGCAGTTGCTTCTCTGTTACCAAATTACTGTTGTCATTTTTATCCTGTGTCACTGCTCACCAGACTAATGTAGTGCAGTTCTAAAAGAACAGGGCCAGATTTCAAAATCACAAGGTTCTGTGCTTCCCCAGCTCCTTTTTTTGCCATAGCAAAAAGCCAAGCCACCCAAAAGTATAAGGTGACTGGGTGGAAAAGAAGAGTTAGGCAGGGATGCAGGCTGTCTGCAGAGGGTCAGGAGTAGGAAGGCAGGTGGACATCCCTGAAAACCTCACCTACTAAAGTTAGAGACTGAAGGCTTTGACTGGCATCCCAGCTAGCACTCCATCTGTAGTACACGGCACCAGGCTAACTTTGCAGCTCAATACTGGGCCAGGACATAGTGCTAAGGGGGTTTTGGGAGTACTAGGTTAATCCTCTTATGTATGCCTCTAAAATCCCTGCAGGATCACCCAGAATGCACAACAGATCACTCAGGTGTGCAAGGGGGAAGGAAATACTCTGCTTGTGAACACTGGCTGCAACTAAAACCAAAACTCAATTACTCACCTATCAGACATTCAAGTGTCCTCAGACTAAACGTCAGGTAAACTACCGGTGGCATTTTCTCTAAGAAATAGCTAGTTTGTAAATCTTTGAATCTTCTTTTGTTGGCAGCATAGTCATCCCTTTGGGGGAAAATGAGTCACAGAAGCTGGTGAGAATTTATTTAAATAAATGACAGGAAAAGAACAAATAAGTCTCCTGAAACAATTTGTGATGAGAATCAAGGGAAATAATGCTTCAAGGTGCTCAGCTGTAGCAGGTGCCACAGTCCACATTAAATGTCAGTGCTGTCTCTTCCTCATTCTTATCTGTTAGAAAGCAGATAAATCACCACCTTAAGTATTTGTGAAAGCTGGTTTTTCTTTTGATCTTTCTACTGTCTAACACAGACAAAATACTGGATTTGTTCTGCTTGGAAGGACAAACTATTCCTCAGCAAATGTCAAAAGGTTCTCGACTTTGGTACTGTGGCAACTCCACTCTGTGTAGGAGCCTGAAAGACAAAACACGTCACTCCTTGCTATTCAGGCACTTTTTTCAAAAACTTATGAATAGTCTCTATCTGTGCTATCAGAGAAAAAGCTACACTTCCCAGACTTTTGAATGCCCTGGTAGGAACAAACTGCAAAGCACGAAATCCTTTCACAAACAGATGAAAAATACAATAGCCAAAAAGTTCTTTCAGAGCCAGACTGATTGGTTCTGTGTCTTGAGGGTCTCTTATTGTAAGATGCATTTCAGCATCTTAATATATTCAGAAAAAACTTTAGTCTTTTAAGTGGTGTTAGTTTGTTTTTATTTACTTGTAAGTAATGAGTGTTCTCCAAGCACCTCTACCCCACAAACCTGTAGGTTCAAAACTTTCTATGTAAGGAGAACAAAAACTTATTGAATGAAGTGCTTCCCACTGTGCAACTGAGATGAAAACCACATCTTCTTGCTGTGCAGTTGTCACACTTTCACATCCACTTCTACTGCAGCTGCATCCTCACGGCTTTGTCTCCTCTTACCAAAGGTCTCAGAATAGGAACATTCTCATTATATGCTCATGTAATCATTAGACTTTATCCCGAGGCATTTCTGGACCACAGAAAAGGAAAAATAAAATACCTAGGAACATTCATGCTTTTAAGGACTATTATGATGATGACTAACAGTAACCTGAGCACTCGCATAAATTTTCTGACAAAAATTTCTCTTATGTGTTTTTTCATGTCAGGAACATTTGTAACACACTGGTAACCCTACTGCTGGGAAGCACACAGAAAGATAAGCAAGTGGTCTTTACCATATGTATCTCCAAACACAGGGGTCTCAACATTGTCTGGGGCTTAGGACAAGAGGCCACGCATTTCTTAATATGCAGAAGCAATATAGTTAACTATGAATGTTAGAAGTGATTCACTAAGGAAAAAGAAGTAAATTTGTTAGCTTTCAGGTTTTTTTAATATATCACTAAATTTGAAACAAGAGTTCCTTTTATTATTTCATGTTAGAAAGATGATTTGGGTTTCCTGTACCAAGTGAGGTGGCCTTTCTAATGCATGTTTCCTGAAAAATTCATGGTTTTTTGGTTTTGGGAAACTATCCTATCTCAGTAAATCTACAATGCAGAAGCATGTCCTTCTACATCTGGCTCAGTCTGGTGATACAGCCTATATGACACGTGATACTTTTGGGATGATATTTGAAAGTTTGGTATATTGTATAACAGATTTTCTGCTTGGTTCTTTCCAGTGCACACAGCTGGACAGATATTTAACACAAATACCTTGTGTGTTACTTCTGCTATGGGTACATGACCTGCTCTACACTCTTGCACCAGAAGCAACATCCTTACCAATAATGTGCACAAGTGGCTTCCATACATGATTTTCCTAATATCAAACTGGTCAGACTTGGGTGTGGAGGTGGTGAATGTCGCCACCGCCGCTCCTAAGAAGCAGCAGGTCCCTAAGAAACTTAGGGTGCATTGGTGAAACGCTGCTGAGGTGTAAGGTTTTTAATGGTTTTGGCCCCGAGGTTATCTCCCCCCTTCTGGGGTTAAAGAAATGGTTTCTCCCAAGTTATTTCCTCCCTTTCATGTTAATCCCGTTTGTTGGTTATGTTAATTACCCTGCCCCTGTTCTGGAAAGTCCCCTGGAAAGTCCCTTCTCCTTTGAGGTCCCATTGGCTCTGGCTCCCTTTCCCCTCCCCTCTCCCTCCTCAATTGGTTCTCCCCACATCACCCCACCTTATCACTGCCCCTGGACCCTCACGCCATTGGACTGTGATGCTCTCTCCTCCCCCTTTTCCCCCCATATATAATGTGATGTAAGACACTGTCTCAGCGTTCTCCGTCCCTGGACTCCTTCGTGTGCAGAACTTCATTAAACATCTCAGAACTCCATATGGAGAACCCCTCCCACCTCTTTGCCTCCATCTTTGATTTAGCCTGTGAGGATTGTGAGTGTGTGCCCACCTGCACCCACTCTGCAGGGAGTGCTCGGTACATGAGCAGGGGTTTGCGAACCCCCCTGAGAGCGGTTCCACGAGGGACACTTCTTAGAAGGTTGCCTTGTGCCTTGACCTTGTCCCCTCACTCTGTTCCTTGCCTTGAAGAAAGGCACCAAGTGGCACTTGGATATCATGATGACACCATTCCTCCATTTCCTGCCTTGGTGCTCTCAGAAGCACTGAGTGAACATCCAAGATATTGATCCTGTTGTTCAGATGCCTGTCATTTTAGGGCACAGAATCTGAAAACCTTGGCCAAAGCTGTAGGGCTTTTTTCTTCCTCAGAATGGGGCTTTGAAACTTTCAGTTGAGTATTCTGATCACTTCCATAAAACCATTATTATACTCATGGGAAAGACAAGAGGGGGAAAAAAGCCACATAATTTATTAATCCTGCTGCCTTTATGCTTCTGGAGAATGCACATAAACCAGTGGTGGAGTTCACCCTCTACAAACCCATAGAGAGTAGAAAGCTTGACTGTGAGCTGTGTTTGCCCCCTGAGTATACACAATGCTCCAATGCACGGGAGAACACATTACAAAACTAATAGCAGTTCCAAGTAATGACACAATTTTCTCTTTGTGAAAGAAAATAAGGAAGAGAGGAGAAGGGGTCATGATGCTGACAACTGAATCAGAAGTTATCTGCAGCAAGTAATAAATGAAGTGACATTAGCTGAAGGCAGTCAATACCAGGCAACCAAGCATGTCACTTTCCAAATGTCTGTGAGTGACCAAGAGCAATGACAGACATAAATCGTAGTCAACTTCATGGGAAACACAGTTCCTTTGTAACTCATCGGCTATGCTGGAAAGAAATCAAACACATTCCCCACTATGGAATAAGAAATGAAGCTCAGTGGTAACAAATCAACTGACCAACCTAATCCTTCCTATTTTGGTCATTCATCCTCACAGTTTTCATTTCCTGTTGCAAATGCACGTATCACTTTCTGAGTTCAGCCACACAACCTTCCAAATTCTTCCTTAGAATCTGCATCTGGCCTGAAATCCAAGAGAATTTTGTCCATTTATGGGAATATACATGAGGAGTAATTTAGGAATTAGAAATAATTTTTAAGGCTAATCTTGCCTTTCAGAGGCCCTGCAACTACAACATTGCAGTTCACTTGTATTTATGATCTTTTACTTTGTCAAAGGCACACAAGGAAATAAGTATTCCCCAACCTCTCCAATCTCCTTTCTCCTCAGCCTTTCAACTGGGAATTCTTCAGGGAAGCATCAAAGAAGTTTTTACCTCTCATTTAATATTTGCTGCCCCCACATCCCACAAACCTTTCTTGCAACACAGACAAGTACATAGACCAGCATATGTATGTCAATGCTGTATTCTTCATTAGAAGCAGGAAGGGATTTGGTTCTTTACTTGTCAACTCTGTGGACAGAAACTACTCTGACAAAACCACTGGGAAGAGCAGAGGCAAGCAAAGAGCTTGAGGCATACTGGAGTCCACTTGCGCAACGCACTCCAGTAAAGGAATCAGCACTGTGAAATGTAAAATGCAATATAGAGATTAATTTACAATTTAGCAAATATATGAGAATGGAACAATCCCATGCACATAACCAACACGGTTTTGTACCCAAGATCTCTGACTGGAGAAGCCCCAAATCTCCTTGAGATCTTACTGACATGAATGAGGAATGTTTCTGTCCAATTCAGAGTGAATCCGAGTGTAGCAGTGTATACAGTATGTTCCCAGGAAGGGAAATCCTTGTGGAAGCACTTACAGAAGAGGAGTTGCAGAGCAAGAGGAGTTGCCTGGTAGCAACATGTGGGCACAAAGGGTTGAAAGCTGGGAGCATGAGGATGACAGAGAAGTAAGAGGCACGGGGAGCCTGTACCTTGTATGTAGAGAGGAGAGATTAACTGAGGGTCTACATGAGACAAAGAATTTACACAGGAAGCTAAAGGGGCACAGGAAGAAAGGAGAGCTCTGGAACATTACTGAGGAAGAGGATGAAATCAGTAATGAGTTTCTTTGGAAGGTAAGCAAGATTGAGACAGGGAGGAAGAGCCTTGTTCTATTTTGGGGAACATTTCAGGAAACCAGCTCTGGTGCAGGATGAGCAGAGAGACAGGCACGATGGGGAACCTAGGGATTAGCAGTAAACTAGCTAGGTAACAGTAAAACAGGCTTTTTTTTTTTTTTTAACTTAAAAGAGTACGTGGGTAGTTATCCCAATAGCCCAGAAGTAGGAAACCTAAAGAGGCTGCACAAGAAATACAAGGGTGGTTTACTACACCAAAGATTTTTTGGGGGGTTTTTATTTTTGAGGGGGATAAATTATTTTGCTAATAGGACACATGCTACAACATATTGGCAACCAAGTATGTAGCATTTGTGACAAGCCTTACGGACTGATATTGTTTGGAACCCACAACAGAACAAGCAGCTCCAATGAGAGCTTCTGCACAGAAGTGCACCTTCTTTGCCCTGCAGGCAGCACCCTTCCAGGGAGAAAAGTCCCTGTTTATTTCATATTCAGAGCTCCAGAGGGTCCTCTGGAGGTGGAAGCGGGTTTGGTGAAAGGGCTATCTTGCCATTATGAAACTCATGAAGGATGGAAGCCAGTGCTTCCTTCCATTCAGCGGTTAGGTGGTAAGTCTGGCTGCAAGCAGGAATTGCAGTGTGAATAGCTGCAGGCTCCTTGCTAGGATCCTAAGCCTTCAAAGCATGGGACTGGGACTATTACCATTAAAAATCAAGGACAAGCTCTCAGAAGCACTTCATCGTTTTAGTTACGCAAACAAAAGCTGACTTTTGATTTTATCTTTGTCATGGTCAGATAACATTCCATAATTATATATAAAAACAGATTCATTGTATTTTATTTGTATCAGTCTTCCTTCTTCAAACCTCCAAGCTGTATTTTTATGGTCTGGATCAGACCAGGAGACCATCCCATCCTCTCTGTGAACTTCTTCCATGGTTAGCTCAGTTAAACTTTACTGATGTGGAAATATTTGGGTTTAGCTAGTTTTGCAATCACAGCCCTTAGGATTTCTTCACCTGAACACAGAAGAGGATACTCTCTGTCTTGTAAGGATATGGTTTATATCTGATGAACACTTTGGAAAAGCTAAAGTCCAACCAAATCTAAGCACCATTCTTCTCTTTAAGTTGGAGTAAAACTTTCCTATTTAAAGTTTTTCAATTCTGCATTCTGGTTTCATAGTGCAAGCACACATATGGAGCAGTCACTATTTCCAGAACAAGAATTACTCATAGCAGTCTGTTCTAATTAAAAAAAAAAACCCCAACACAAACCAAATCAACAAAAAATGAAGTGAGACTTAGTATTAAATTGCTGCTTACTCATAGAGGTCTGAATACAGCATTTGAAACAAAGTCATCTTAAATCTATTATTTATTGAGCAATTAAAGTACTAACACACTAATAAAGGCTAATTGTATTTTCTTTACCATGGAAAACTGCAACAAAACCTGCTTGTCTTTGTCATGAGCAAGTCTGTAAATCTAACACTCCAAGTTTTTATTATTCTGCTTGCTTCCCTAAGCACCAGCCTGACAGGTAAACAGGCAACTTCAGCTAGTTCAGCAGTGTTTATTGTTGATGGGAGCATCTCTACCACTCTCTTCACAAAGTGCAAATCTCAGTCTGAGAGCCACTCAGGTTTCTTGCAGGCATCACCCCAAGACTTCACTCAAACACAGTTCTCGGGATCTCAGCTCTCTTTGCTTTTATCATGAAGTTCTGCATAACTATTTCCACCCATAATTATTCATATGTTTCTCACTTCAGTTGCTTCTGTTACTCCACAAATGATCTGGGCTTCCTGAAATATTTTTCAGGCTCATCCAAGAATGCTCCTGGAAATCCAATCCAAAATGCTTCATTTGGCATTCTTCACTGGATAGGATGTTGAAAAGAAGATTGTATTTGCTCAATTCAATAAATGTTTAATTAGTTAATAAAATATTATTTTATTAACTCAGTTCAAGAATAGTAAAAGGTCTTTAACTTTGCAAATATAAATGAACTATTCTAGGGTAATTCTATAAAGCCATCTCTGCTGATCTACCCAAAGGTTTTTCCAATTTCATTTTTCTGACTAATAAAATATATTTTATTTCCCTAAAAAATTTGTCTTGACCATCCACCACACGTGCTGGAAAGTACTGCAAAATCATTCTGGTTCAGTTTGCCCTCAGGGGAAGATGAACCAACAGAGAAGAGAACACTATGCCTTTCAGAGCAATCTGATGACTTTTAAAGTGAACCTGGGGGGAAAACAGCCATTTGGAAAGTGAAGTCTAATACAAAGAAAATGGAGCTAACCCACAGCTGCAAGTCAAGCTGCTGTACTGAAGCAGCCTCTAATGAGTTACTTTGGTTTTCTACTGCTGTGCTTAACATGTTAGTGACTCTAACATTCACAAAAATGAAAAATCAATAGGACATATGGATACATTTTGAGACGTTATATGACTTTGCTGCACTGTCTTTGACAATTGCATTTTAAATCTGGGCCCTCAGTTCCTTCCTCTGTATGTTCCTTTTATATTTTTTATTTTAGCATGAATTTTTGCATCAGAAACCGTATTTCTTCAATATTAAATGAATACCTTTTCATTTTCATTTAATTCTCCAGCATACATCGTGCTTACTCTAATACGATTTCACTTAGGTCATATCCTCTACAGCTTACCTGTTCAATCTTGGCAGTAGTCCTATTTACTGATTTTAATGAAATTACAGGTAGAAAAATTTGCCTCCCCTCATGGTGACTCACCAAGAAAATAGACTGAGATTTGAGAAATCTGTTTTCCTTTAGGCTTATAATTTAGGTTAAATAATGACCTTGATTCTCAAGACTTTCTCGATTATATTTACAATAGACTTTAAATTGCAAGTAAAAAAATAAATTCAATCAATTGCAATGCACTGAAACATATCGTGATAGTACAGGTGTGCAGTTTGACCCTGCAGTTCTGTATGTACTTAATCTAATTGCAAGGCTTGTGTTGCTTCCATGAAATCTGATAATACAGCCAGGAGGCAGTACTAGGAATGAGCTCTTTGTCATTCAAGAGCAGATCACTGAGTCAGATCTGTCCCACTCAAATTTGGTGGTAAGAGTTATCTCTAGGGGATCAGACATCAAATGATACAGTCCCTGGTTAGCTCTTCACGAGAAAAGCTGTGACTGCACCATGGTCAGAGACCATGGGTTATTTACACACACAGGCACAAAGAATCAGAACAGTGAAAACCTCAGATTTAGTCCTCTGTCAGAAAGTTCTGAGACTGGGGGAGAGCTTTTACCACAGAATAACAAATACAGGGGCATAAATATTTGAGAGTACCTTGTTCTCAAATTTTATGGGAATGAGCCAGCTGTGTACTGCTCCACTGAATATCACCAATGAAAGAAATGAAATAAATAAAAAATCCGTAATCCCACAATCTCTTGAGGTGTAATGAGGAAACAAATAGGCTATGTGATTATCTACAACACACATTAAGAAATTTTTCTTTAGAACATATTTTGGATTAATTTTTTGCTTCAGGTGAAGGGTTTATCTGCAATACTATACCTGCTTCTCCCTTCCTACTTTTAGATGACTCCATTTGTTCCCTCCACATCTCTGCTGAAAGGATGCCATTGTTCACAGCAATTTATAAACCTCCCTGACTTTCACGCTATTTCAGAGTGTCTCTTTTTCCTATGAGAATAGGTCTAATAGGTAAAATTCACACTAGTTACAAGCTTAAACAAGTCAGTAGAATTACACATGAGATTCATTTAGTTTAATTTCTTTAGCCTTTCAATATACTTCTATTTTATGAAATATGAATCATCTCTATTACCCTCTAATGCCCTTAGCCTGAGACACTAAACCAGCCTTCCTATCTTAGGGCTTCACAGTTATCGACTAGTTTGGTAGAAAATAAAGGGACATATTTCGATCAAAATTCTAGTAAAATATACTAAGGAAATTATTTTATGGTCTCACTGAGCTTACTTGGCAATTAAGGAAAATAATTGCCTCTCAAAAAATGTAAGCCCTAAAAGCGAATCTCTACCTCCAAATATTATAGCCTATCTGTTGTTCAAGAACAAGCACCAAACAGACCTTTCCAAGGTATGTGTGAGACTGGCAGGCAGGTAATTTTCACACAGCTGAATTAATGTATTTTAAATTAATTCAATTAAAATTATCTCAAATTAAGGCAGATGGCTTTAAAAGAATCTTTTCTATTTTAATAAATGAGCCTTCAGTAAACATGTCCTGCTATTGAAACATCTGCTTCAAATAGGCACCAGAAATGGTGTATTTATATCCCAAATGATAATGAGGCTGTGAAAACAACCAGTACACATAGGGTGATTTAAAAGACAACAGTAGAAAGTTAAAGTGTGCTTTTTATAAATTATTTGAAAAAGGCACTTTCAGACTTTCAGTACTGAAAGGGGGCCTAGAAGAAAGATGGGGACAGACTTCTTAGCAGGGCCTGTTGTGACGGGACAAGGGATATGGTTTCAAACTGAAGGACGGTCAATCTAGATTAGATATGAGGAAGAAGTTTTTAACAGAAGGTGCTAAAACATTGCTCAGGATGCCCCATCACTTGAAACATGCGTGGTCATGTTGGACGGGGCTCTGAGCAACCTGATCTAGTTGCTGATGTCCCTGCCATTGCCAGGGGGTTGGACTAAGTAACCTCTAAAGATCCCTTCCAACCCACACCATTCTATGATTCTACGATTCTGAGTACAGCTGGACCCTTAAGCTATTTTAGCTGGGATGCCATGAGCCACAGAACTTTTATTTAACTTTCATAATCTGCATGTGCCATTGATGCTTAAGGAAAGTGGAGAGATGGAAACCAAAATATAAACAAGTAATGAGCTCTTGTTCTTATTTGTCATACAAATAACATTAAGTGAAAGTTCCAAATACTGAATCCTTTGGGTTTGAGTTCGACAATCAGCTTGCTTTCTCCTCATATTTTAAAGTTTAATTTAACTTTAGTCTGCTATATTCTGAATGAGAGGTGGATTTAATTTGGACATGTTAGAGCAGAGCCATTCTTCCACAAGGAGTAGAAAAAGCAACAAGCAAGCTCAGTCTAAGTGTTGCTTCCCTTTGGAGCAGAATTGGATAGGATTTTCATCTTGAAAACTACAGAAGAATCTGCACTTCCACTGCACAGGGGTAGAACCATGCCATTCCTGAATCACATCAATTTTAATGAAATTTTTTTGCTAGGTCCAGGCAAGAGAGAGACTTCCAACTGCTCCTGAAAGCTTGCTTGCCAGTATTCAGAGACTGGCACAGGGTGAGAGGACAGTCAGCTTGCTGAGTTGCTATGGATATGTTGAGTGCTTTAATCACCAAGCTCTTTGCTCCCTCTGAAATTTGCACTTGCTGGTTTCACCTCTAAAAGCCCACAAACACGACCTCACTGGATTTACTCGCTCTGGAAAGAGCCTGTATACAGCCCCAGTGATACAGGACATTTCCTAAAAGGAGGCGACGAAATCCCAGGCCTTGATTGGCTTTATCACAGGAGGGTGGTTCCTGTGTGCTCCCATCCAACACTGAGACCAAGATGATGAAACCCTGACAGCCACAGAGGTCATGCAGGAGATGGGACATCCTTCAACTCAACACCTCCTTCCCTTACCCTGAAAGATGCAGCACCAGCCCTGCCTCCCCTCTTCCTACCCTCCCAAGGCAGTAAACGCCTTCCTTCCTCTTTTTCTGTCCTACAGCAGCACATTCAGACCCTCACAGACATGCTCTCTACACACAGAATGTGCCCCCTTCCCCATCCAGCCTCTCCCACCCTGCCCCACTGGAGGAGCACAGCAAGAGTCTCCACCACCCCCAGAGAGGCTCTTCCCCAGGCAGCACTGCAGGTGAACCTCCCCACAGTAAGGCAGAAGAATGAGCAACACAACCTGCAGAGGGGGAGTTACATCTGCCATTCAGAGTTACTCACATCTGCCATTTCAATCCCTTGCTAAAGAGGAATGAGGCGCCCAAAGAACCCATTTCCCATTGTTTAGAGATTACTGCTCAGCACTGACATTTTCTAGCCTTCAGATTTTATATTTAAATAAAATAAACAGCCTGGAAATAACAGCCCCCTGGTAAGCTCCTCTTAAGGTTTTTCAGCCTCCATGGCATTTGGCCAGAGTGTATACCTACCTGTGTAACGTGAATACAGGAACTGTGGAATGCTCAGAAACAAATTTTTCCCATCTGTTACACTAATGACCTCTCCTAAAATGTCTATGAGCTCTGAATGTTCCCTTTTATAGTTTTGTCAGCATAGTCATATTACAGCCTGACACCTGGCAGTGTAAATTCATCTCTCTTCTTTCTTTTATTTTCCATGCAAATTCCTCAGAAGTATTTTTTTTCTTTACCCCCATTTTGTCTCATTAAGCACAGAAAGGGAGAAAAGGCAAAAACCATATAGCCATTATCACTGAGTGAATCCTTCTGCAAACTGATACTTCTGTTTCTAGATAGGCTGAAACCAACACCAAGACCATTTTAGAGGACATGTTCTACAAAGATGCATCTTTCCCAGAAGCATACAGACATAATTTCATTGCTTCATGGAAATTCAATGAGAGGGGTTTTTTAATGGAAGTATGAGTTGAGCATTTCAAAACAAAACCCTGAAGTGATACTGACAAGTGGAGTTCATTGAGGGATTATGCTGATGTTGTAGTACTCAGAATATTTACTCCTAGTTTTGTGTACCAGCATTTACTTCTGTGTTAAGACCTATATATTCAAAAGGTCAAAAATAAGAAGGTGCTTGCCATGGTGTCCTAATGAGAACATACCCTTAGAGATGGTAGATTCTCTTTTTCTAAACTCCACTCAGCACTGGAGTTGAGTAAAGCCTACACCTCCTCTACAGAACCTTACATGAATGAATTTGGGTGGAAAAAAACTGCAGATGGTGAGATTTCAGGGGACTCTTTCTGCAGATGACCTCTTGTTCTTGAAGAGCTAATAAAGACTACAGGCATAATAAGAAACATTTTTCTGTGGTGTTTTCTGCTACATTTTTATGTCTCACTTTAAAATGAGCAGTTGAAAGGTTTGTTTTTTTATAACTTGTGTTTTTCTTTAAAGAAAGTGCAGAAATAATTCTGCATTTTCTTGTTTGCAGATGAACAGGCGTGACCTTTCACTGAACAGACCTGTATGCTATTCTCATTTTAAAACCATGGGTCACATTCTGTTCCATACATCAACCAAACCACTACAGGTTTGTTCAATGAAATGGAGATTTAGAAGAGCACTGACAGAAAATAAATCCCTGCAGATACACCTCTCTGCTCATTTATGCTGATAGAGGGGAAAAAAGTAAGAGCAATATTTGTTCCTTCCTGAGAAGTTTCAGCACTCCTCCCTAAACTGTAGAGTCCCTCAAATTCGTGATGACTGTGTGAATCACAGAATCACAGAATTAACTAGGCTGGAAAAGACCTCTGAGATCATCGAGTCCAACCTATGACCTACCACCTCCTCATCAACTCAATCATGTCACTGAGTGCCACATCCAGTCTGGTTTTAAACACGTCCAGGAACGGTGACTCCATCACCTCCCTGGGCAGATGATTCCAGTGCCCAATCACTCTTTCAGTGAAGAACTTTTTTCTGATGTTTAACTTAAACTTCCCCTGGCGCAGCTTAAGACTGTGTCCTCTTGTCCTGTCACTGGTTGCTTGGGAGAAGAGACTGACCCCCACCTGGCTACAACCACCTTTCAGGGAGCTGTAGAGAGTGATAAGGTCTCCTCTGAGCCTCCTTTTTCCACGCTAAATAAGCCCAGCTCCCTCAGCTGCTCTTCACAGGGCTTGTGTTCCCGTCCCGTCACCAGCCTTGTTGCTCTCCTCTGGAAGCATCTGAGTGTCTCAATGTCCTTCTTAAACTGAGGGGCGCAGAACTGGACACAGCACTCAAGGTGTGGCCTCACCGGTGCTGAGCACAGGGGAAGAATGACTTCCCTGGTCCTGCTGGCCACACTATTCCTGATACAGGCCAGGATGCCATTGGCCTTCTTGGCCTCCTGGGCACATCGCTGGCTCGTGTTCAGTCAGCTGTCAACCAGTACCCCCAGGTCCCTTTCTGCCTGGACACTGTCCAGCCACTCCGTCCCCAGCCTATAGCGCTGTAGAGGGTTGTTGTGGCCAAAGTGCAGGACCTGGCACTTGGACTTGTTAAACTTCATGTTGTTGGACTCGGCCCATCAATCCAGCCTGTCCAGGTCCCTTTGCAGAGCCCTTCTACCCTCCAGCAGATCAACACATGCTCCCAGCTTGGTGTCATCTGCAAACTTACTGATGGAGGACTCAATCCCCTCATCCAGATGATCAATGAAGATATAAAACAGGACTGGCCCCAACCCTGATCCCTGGGGTGCCCACAGTGACTGGCCGCCAGCTGGTTGTAGCACCGTTCACCACCACTCTCTGGGCTCGGCCATCCAGCCAGGTCTTAACCCAGCAAGGAGTGCACCTGTCCGAGCCGTGCGCTGACAGCTTTTCCAGGAGGATGCTCTGGGAGATGGTGTCGATGGCTTTGCTGAAGTCCAAGTAGACAACATCCACAGCCTTCCCTGTGCCCACAAAGCGGGCCACCTGGTCATAAAAGGAGATCTGGTTGGTCAAGCACGACCTGCCCCTCCTAAACCCATGCTGGCTGGCTCTGATCCCCTGGCCATCCTGTAGGTGCCGTGTGATGGCACTCAAGATGATCTGTTCCATAATCTTGCCAGGCACTGAGGTCAGGCTGACAGGCCTGTAGTTTCCCAGATCCTTCTTCCGGCCCTTCTTGTGGAAGAGCGTCACACTGGCCAGCTTCCAGTCATCTGGGACCTACCCACTGAGCCAGGACTGATGGTAAATAATGGAGAGTGGCTTGGTGAGCTCGCCTGCCAGCTCCCTCAGCACCCTAGGATGGATCCCATCTGGTCCCGTAGATTTGTGAGGATCTAAGTGGCTCAGCAGGTTTCTAACTGCTTCCTCCTGGATAACAGGGGGGCTATTCTGTTCCCTGACACCATCTACCAGCCCAGGAGGGCAGTTGTCCTGAGGACAACCTGTCCTTCTCTTAAAAATTGAGGCAAAGAAGGTGTTAAGGAGGGAATTTACTTACTAAAGTAAACTCTCTCCTGCATCTAATAGAGAATGGAGGTTGTCCTTTCCCTTCCTTTTGCTATTAATGTATTTATAAAAGTATTTTTTATTGTCCTTCACAGAAGTGGCCAGATTGAGTTCTAACTGGGCTTTTGCCGCCCTAATTTTTTTTCTACATGACCTAGCTACCTCCTTAAGCACTTCCTGAGATACCTGGCCCTCCTTCCAAAGGTGATACACTCTCTTTTTTTCCTTTAGCTCCTTCAGAAGATCCTCGCCCATCCAGGCCAGTCGTTTTCCTTGTTGGCTCATCTAGGGAAGTCTGTTCCTGTGCCTTCAAGATTTCTGCTTTGAAGCACACCCATCTTTCCTGGACTCCTTTGTTTCTAAGGGCTGCTTCCCAAGGCACTCTCCGAATAAGTTTCTAGAATAGGCCAAAGTCTGCCCTCTGGAAATCCAGTGTGCAAATTTTATTGATGCCTCTCCTTGTTTCACCAAATATTGAGAACTCTATATCATGGTCACTGTGCCCCAGACAGCCTCCAACAACCACATCTTCCACCAGCCCTTCTCCTTGCAAACAGCAGGTCTAGCAGAGCCCCACCCCTGGTAGGCTCACTCACCAGCTGTGACAAGAAGTTGTCCTCCATACACTCTAAGAAACTCCTAGACTGCTTCTTCTCTGCTGTGTTGAGCTCCCAGCAGATCTGGCAGGTTGAAGTCGCCTACAAGAACAAGGGCTGGCGATCTTGAAACATACTGCAGTTGCTTGTAGAATAAGTTATCCACCTCTTCATCCTGGTTGGGTGGTCTATAACAGACTCCCACCAGGATGCCGCCTTGTTGGCCTTCCCCTTGATTCTCACCCATAGGCACTCGACCTTATCATCATTAATCTCAGTTTCCATGGCATCAAGAGCCTCCCTAATATAATATACCTCTTTCCCCCCTCCTGTCTCTTCTGTAAAGCTTGTAGCCATCCATTACCGCGCTCCAGTTATGTGAGTCATCCCACTATGTTTCCGTGACGGCGACTATGTCATAGCTTTCTTGCTGTACCATGGCTTCCAGATCTTCTTGTTTGTTGCCCATGCTGTGTGCATTAGTGTACATGCACTTCAGGTGGGCTGCTATCTTCCCCCCTAACTCAGGCTTGCCACCCTTGGTCTTGTTTCCGGAGAGCCTACTTGCATCCCCTTCCCCCTTCAGACATAGTTTAAAGCCCTCTCAATCAGTCCAGCCAGTTCATGGGCTAGAATCCTTTTGCCCTTGGTAGACAGATGAAGCCCATCTGGCTCCAGCAGGCCAGATGCTGTAAAAGTTACCTCATGATCAAAGAACCCAAAATTCAGCCAATGGCACCAGCCCTTAAGCCACTTGTTGATAATGCGGGTTCTCCTGTTCCTTTCATTTTTTGTCCCTGCCACTGAGGGGACTGAGCAGAATGCCACCTGTGCTCCTGCCCCATCAACCTTTTGACCCAAAGCCCTGAAGTCCCTTTTAATCGCCCTGGTGCTCATCTCTTCAATCTCATCACTCCCAGCCTGGAGTATCAGCAGTGCGTAATAATCAGAGGGCTGAATCAGCCCAGGGAGTCTCCTGGTGATATCCCGTACCCGGGCCCCAGGGAGGCCGCAGACTTCCCTGTGGGATAAGTCCGGTCGACATACGGGGCCTTCTGTTCCCCTCAAAAGGGAGTCACCTACTACGACTACCCTTCTTTTCTTTTTAGTGCTAGAGGTAGTGATCCATCTGACAGATGAAGTGTGGTTGGGGGGTTCTGCAGGCAGATTGTTTTCTTTGATGTCATCTGCCTGACTCTCGGGGTCCAGGGCCTCATACCTGTTCTGAAGTCGCACCTGGGTAGGTGATGGGGGTCAGAAGGGATTTTTATTACCTCCCCGGTTAGGGACCCATTTCCACTCCGCTTCATCTTCAAGGTCTCCTACTTCTGCCTTATGGTTGGAGGCATGGGAGTCCTCTGACTCGTGGTGGGTTTCTCTCAGGGATGGAAGGGTGGAACTCCACCAATCTATTTTCCTTTCACTTTCTCTAATACTCCTTATTCTTTCTACTTCCTCCTTAAGCTCTGTCACCAGACAGAGATCATTCACCTGTTCGCACTGCAGACAGGCATCTTTTGCACCATCCCCTGGTACTACTGACAGGCTCAGACACTCCTTATAGGAAAAGGTCTGGACAGATGCATCCTTCTCAGGGGGGTCTGTTTGGGTTGGCACCCTTTTACTAGCTACAGCTTTTGATCGTTTGGAGACCATTGCTGAAAAAAAATACCAAACCAAAAACCAAAAAACCCTAAAAAACCAAACCCCCCCCCCC